>JASSUY010039291.1:22106-75191 GCA_032466535.1 Forpus xanthops | reverse complement strand
GAGGTCTCGCGAGAGCTGCGGCGGCCTCCGCGGGAGTTTTCAAAGTTGCGGCACAGGGGCCTTTGGGAGGAGGCCGGTGTAGGGTTGAGCGCTTAGACAGGCCGCTTCCGCTTCCTGTGCGGGCTGGCCTCGCGCGGGGCGTGCCGGGAGCTGTAGTTTCTGGGTTACCCCCCCCACCCGTGGTCTCGGCGAGGAGGAGGGGAAGAACCGTTTTGGCGGCGGGGATTTAGAAGGAGATTATCTTAGATCCCTTAGGAAGCACAACCCATCCGCGACGAAATCATGCGCCCTGCAGAGCCCGCTCTTGGCCCACAGCGCCTCATACTCCGGGGCTTGGCCTGCCCCCCTACCCCGTCAAGGGGGAACGCACTATGGCAGGGGGCCGGTGTGCAACCCCAGCCTGCATGCCCCTCTGGGAGCAGGGGCCTCCTGCCCTGCTTGGGGCTCTCAGTGCATGCTGAAAATGTGTTTCTGAGGAGCTCAGCCCTCCCTAGCTGTGAGGCCCCGCTGGCAGGGGAAGCGTCCCTCGCCCCTGGGGTCCTCTCTCAGCAAGCTCAGCCTGGAAGTGGAACTCCTCGCTAGTAGCTTGCAGTCTTTGTCTTTTCTTACACCCCAGTACAGATTCTTGCTAGCACAGCTGTTCCAGCAACACCTGCAATATGGACAGTGCCAGTGAAATCTCATGAGGAGATGCAACCATATTTAAGTGAAGATTAAGCCTGCTACCAGCATGTGACATGTCTGAAAAGGCAGACACTGTATCATCAGTATCCATCAGCAGTCCATATCAGGTATATGCTAGGAGTATTTGCTCATGAAATAGGTGCCAATGAGAAGAAAACTTTGTACATTTTGTAAATATACAAGTTTCCAGGTATGTGTGGTTCCCAGTGCCCACTTCAGTGCAGTTTTTCCTACTTGGCTGCAAAGGTCTAAATAGCAAGGAAGCAGAAATGTAGCTAGATTCTAATAAAATTATACTGGCAATTAAAAATACTTAAAAATTATAGCCTAAAAATACCCATATGACAGCATAAATAAGCATTTCTTTACAAATAGAAACTATTGTTATTGTACACATTCACCACTGGGCAGCTGGAGGTACTTACCTATACAAAATTATTATTTACAACCAGCGTGAGGGTAGTTCTTCTCATTGATTTGCCAAGCTGATTTATGATCTTCTTCCCATTTACTTTACAACATAAGGTGCATCACCATCACCTTGCCAAGACATCATTTCAGATTTTGCTTCTTTAACATCAGCAAAGTTAGGAGAGAGAAGTATCACTGTACTTGTGAATTACTCTTAGCTGAATCCTAGTTTGTGACTTTTGATATTCTGGATGTTGTTTCAGTTAGGATGTGATGGTGATAACAGACAGATATATCTCATGTGCAATGTTGTTTATGTGCAAAGAATGTGCAAAATCCTGCTTTCTTTTAGTGAGCAAGAATTAGATGACAGAAGATATTTTCAACTCCCTTTCCATCTAACATTTGTCACTAGGAGACCATCTTTTTCTCCAGCTATCCAAGTACTAGCCATTTTGTTCTTTTTTATCACATGTGTTCAAATCTCCATCAACATTGCAGAAGACAGTTTTAAATCCATCTGGCCTTGCCTGTCTGAATAGAGTATCCCTTTTTTTTCAGATACAAAAAGAGCTTAATTTCTTTTATACTTCTCTTCAATAAAAGAAATCCATTATCCATCCCATCTTCAACAGAGCATAACACACTACTTAAATGGCAGCCTCATATTTTCTTTTACATGAGTGCTTCACTGTTATCACAAGTTTAGTACAACTCACTGAACTTACAGTATGCCTGCAGCATTTCTTCTCATCCTTCAGTTTAAATTAGGAGCTGTCTTCTGTTTTTATCTTTAAAAGCAAAAGGAGAAAATTTGGTCTTTGACATTTTAACAGAATTTACACTTTCATACTGTTTTTTTCTTCAACCCACATAGTATCCTTCACAAAGAGGTTCACTGCACATCATATCCAAGATAATTTTTATTACAATTTACAAATTGTCCAGAAAATACCAGAGCTATTAAGTGTCACTCCAGAAGTTTAATGCATACCTTCTTTCTCACACTCCCACATGTATGTCCTAAAATACCCCACAAATGATAAGTGCGAAAATCAGAGAACAAGCCAGTTCTTGCATTCCAGACCTATCCAGCACATTCATAATGAGCTTAATTGATTTTTGAGCAAAGCAGCTAAACTTTGAGATGAACGTTTAAACCCACAACACAGTAATGCATACTCAAAAAGCTTTACTGGAAATGAAAAAAACAAAACCAAAATAAAGGAAAACTGAAAACCATCCTGGGTAATAACACTAAATGATCCTACTTGAGATTTCTATATACTCTTTCAGAACAATAGCTTGTAAGCAAGGACTAATTTGATTCCCATTACTCCCATGTAAGACTCGGAGTTTCTTTCCAGGACAGAGATTTATTTAACACAAAATTCAGAAGAAAAACCCTTCAACATAAAACATTTCCACTGAACATTCTAGAATATAGTCTACACAAACCATCTAAGGCAAGTGGTTCAAAGATGACCAGCAGGCACCCACCTCTTTCTTCACCTCCTCTTTCCCAGGAGAGGAAGGCCCTGCCATGATCCCACACTTGTCTGATAACTGCTTGCCTCCCTACCCCCCAGTCCCTCTGGATTTTAAAAGTCTTTGTCTTTATAGTAGACATTTTCAGCTATTAATAAACAAACCTGCAATGCTTCTAAGTGGGAGGATCATCAAAGGAGTGACAAACACATTCAATTTCTCCCAGCACTACTAACAGCGTGCATTATGTCTAAATTACAGCTGTGCCTCTTAGTAAGTCTACCATACTTTAAATCATTATGCAACTTTTGGTTGTGACTTGGTGACTGCTGTTGCCACTTTAGGTCTATTAATTTGTATCATATGAGAGCACTGGCCATGGACAAGAAGCCCAACGTGCAAGGCAATGAAGTTGCATGGGACAGTTCCTGACCTAATGGGGGAGGTTATGCACACATCACAAGGGATCAGTGAGACAGTATTTGGCTTCACAAAAGGAAGCCTGACTTCTCAAGTGTTTCTAGCAAGTAAAAGGGGAATTTTTAAGGTTCATTACTTTTGCAGCTGTGTGCAGCAGCTCCTCCCAGACGAGCTGGGCAGCATGACACCCACAGGACTCTGTATAAGAACATATAAAGTGGGTGATACCACCCACTGATGGGTGATGGTAGGGTTGGCTCTGTCATGTGTGAGAGGCTGTGCCTGAGACTGGCAGAGCTGGTGTAGGCTATGACTTAAAAGTGAGGACAAGTGTATCTCATCTGATGTGACAGAGTAGAAAGCTAGGGGAGAAATGCAAATATAGGCATGACAGCACTGGAGAACCAGCTAGAGTCATATCCTTTGCTGTGGCATTTAGAGTGATTATCTGCAGGACAGGACTGCATTTATTAAGGGCAGGACAAGCAATAATCATGATTCAGAGTAACAACAGCTTGGAAGAGAGTCTTAGCTGTATGGATAGAGACAGAAAGGCTTTGCATCAGGAGCTATTTATAGAGCAAACCTTGCAAGGCTCAGACATAACCTGAATAAGGACACAGAAGTCTGGATCAAAGATGTGCCCCAGTTGTAGGCATAAGTGAACACTGGCCTAAACAGCAACTGAAGAGCTGCATAATGAAGCGGTCTAGTTTAGCCGAGCTTGACCTTGAGCTGCTAGCAACTCTTATGTGAGCAGGCATCAAAGAGGTGGGCAAGGCTGTGTTTGGAAAGAAGGTCTGCTATTCATCTTACCCAGTTTTAACTGTCTGCAGCACAGTCACCAGCATGAGAGCCTGGTGAGGTAGAGGAGGGAAACAGGTTCTTCCTGGGTACCATTCATCTGACCTGCTTTAGATACATCCTGTAGGATTATCTGTAAAAGGAGTCTAGATGGCGTTGCAGATGGACACACCTACACTGTACCCTTTTATTTTTGGTCAGGTTGATCTCAGCTAGAGAACAATCTGAATAGAGAACTGGGTCTTTAAGTTGCTGAGCAGCTGAGTTTATGTTTGCAGTTGGTATTAGGAAGGAAGGAAGGGGGAAAGATGCTGCAACTGAAATTGCACGCAAATTGCATACAAATTGCAAATGTTCAGCTAAACTGGAAAAATCATCCTGCTACAAGATGTGGACAAGCTATATTTGAAAGCTAATGCTGTTATTTAGCTGAGCTGATGATTGATAGCCAAATGTAATTGTTAGGGCTGGGTAAGGAGCAAGTGGAGTCACAGCTGCAGCAACACAGCAGCTCTGAAATGGGCCCCCTGAGACCTAGGCACTAACTCTGCCAGTACCTGGGAGCAGGGTGCTGATGCACCTTATGAGGGTACCCAGCCCCAGTGATACCCCCTCCCCAGGGAAATCTGGAGCACAGTGCTGGGTGTGGGGAAGGGCTCCATCACCCCTGCTTTCTGCACTGAGGCTGACCTCCTTTGGGAGAGATGTAGTAAGAGCCTAAAAGCAGTTTGTGAATTACAGGGAGTTGGAGGTGAAGTTCAGGCTTCCTTGGGACATCCTAGTCAGCAAAACCTTCCTTCCAAGTCAGTAAGTCAACACCTAATTATGGGTGAGACTTGCTAACATGGTCTGCTGCTTTATGCAACACCTGGCACTGCGGTCTGGCTGTCACTCCCTTATATCCAGTCAGCATCCATTTTTGCCTTTTGTGTTACCTTTGAGTATGTGTGAGTCTGCCTCAACAAGCTAAAATGGAAGTGATGCATTTTTGATAATATTTTTTTCAAATCATTGTGAAGAGCTTACAGTAACATCCTCTATAAGCACTTCTCAGTTGGTGCTCACAGCCTGAAATTTTTGGCAAGCTGTACCAAAATTAAGCAAACCCTCAAGTGAAGAAAGCTCTGTGTTAAAATGAAGTTCAGACTTTAAGCATACATCAGGGAGATAAAGGTGGACCAAAAAAGAAAATACTGCAGTGGTGTAATAATCATATTTAAGCACATGACTGTTTATAAACACAGGTTGCTCAGATATGTGGATACATTTAGTCAAATATGTAATTATAAGTATACAAGTTTGAAAAAAAAAAACAAAATAAATACTGCCTTTCAGTCATTACATAGGAGGAATCTATTTGGAAAATGTAACCTGTAGCTTTAAAGCCAAATATTAGAAAGCCTCAGACACAACCAACAGGGGCTTGGGCTCTTTGAGAGGTTTCATTTTGAATTGTTTCAACTGAGATTTTTTGTATTTAGACTGTTTAGTATTTTTAAAAGCACTCAAATTTTATTTCTTAGATTCAGAATGCCTGGTTATGAGATACTAGCAATTAGTTCTATATTGCATAATTTATACATTTTCTCAGCCTTTAATTCTAATGTATATTTCATTTTTTTCCTTTAAATTGTATAAATTCAATTGAAGGGCATTACTAACACTACACATTAAAAGCATTAATTAGTGCTTTTCAATATCAAAACTGAAGTAATTAGAAACTTAATGAACCAAAGATAGTATAATGGGATCTCTTCCATTCTCCACTTAGAGGGTCAATAATTTAATATAAAGAGGGGCACTCTAGAATTACCCAGAGAAAGAGAAGATTAAATAGTGATTGGATCTACAATTGCTGAAGTCATGCAGCCATAAAAACAAAGGGGAAAAAAAGGAGAGAAACATCTGCATTTCAGTTCTAGCAGAAAAAGTGACCTTAAGAGACCTTGAAGACTGCTTTCTTTAGCAGCAGGCTGTATTGGTCACATCTCAGCTTCATCTATAGAAAATGTTACATCTTGAGTTCAGAGCTACTCTGAGTGCATTTTATGCATTTCAAAGTTATGTATTGCAGGTTTTTGGCGGTGGTGATGGTTTTCCTCATTGGGGTATAGGCATCTTGGGATCAAGATGTAAAAACAGCTTGGGACAGGAAGGTGCTTTCTGGAAATGATCCTCTGTCACTCCTCTGCCTGTGTGCATGGCAGTTAAGGAGGTGCAGTCATTAGCAGGTTTGGTGTGCGCTGTGGCGCTGAAAAGACCTCTTTGCTCTAACACTTAGTTTGCATACCTGTGTTCCTGAGCAGGAGAAAGAAGACGAACACTGTAAAGTCTGGCTTTAGGGAGATGGGAACCTCTGTATGATATTAGTAGCATGAAGAATGCCATTCAGTCTTTTCATTTCATAATTTAGGGATACCATGTCATCTACTTAAAATCTGCAAAGAGCAGTCACTTAGACGTGAGGAAAGGAGGGCTTAAAGTTTTTTACATTGGCCACATAAGCAGATTTATTCTCCTTAAGTATACACATTTCCTTAGAATGCAATAACCTTCATGTTAACCCAAAATAAATATTCCAACAACAGCAAGGCTGAGAAGGAATGCAGATTTACCTTCAAGGGAGATGATTGCTTCTAAGAAACTGCTTATAACTGGTCATTATGATAAGATTTTTTTCATCTAACTTTAGCTGTGTGAAAGATGTGTATCTGGTTTAAGTGTGCCCAAAAGACTTTTTTTTCATCTATGCTGACTGGTCTGTAAGTCAGATTTCCCTCACTTAGAATCTTGCAGTGCCTTGGACCTTACATCCTCCCAACTACAGCACCACTGCCAATAAATTAAAGAAGACAACTGGGCTCCTTCTGTAACTGGAAGAAAGAGTATGCACTTCAGGAGACCTTCATTGCAGGAGAGGCACCTGGGTGGGTCAGCATGAATATCCCTCTGGGGTGCCTGGATCTCCCTCTAACATTAGAAGGAATCTAGTCAAATTGCAGGGCACGGTGCTTCATTTTCAGACAGTGATTAATAACTGGGAAGAATTGCGCTGTTCATCAAGGGTTGGGGAGCTGCTGCTTCTACACCTCATTCAGTGGACAGACAATTAAATCGCCTTAAAGCAAGCTTTGCCCATAAGTTGTACTTGTTAAGCTGCTTCAAGACCTTCCAATTATCTACACTGGTCATGGAATGAAAGGCAAAATAACTCCTCCCACATTCAGACATCTCCTATAATTATATATCACAGTTCTTTATAGGGAAGCTCATGGCCCACATTTGTTTACCCTTCGGTTTATGTTTCTTTTTAGGTTCTTGCAGGTAAAGGTAGGTGGTTGCTTCAGTGAGTCTAAGATGACCAATGTATCAAAACAAACTAAAGTTAAGCTGTGGTAAGGTGGATATACCTTACACCAGTTAATTCAGAGAGGGCAGTTTGTTTCTTTTCTTTTTTTTTTTTTTCATTAACCAAGTGCACAAGAAATTCCTAAGTTCTTCAGCAGCATTTCACTTGCCTTTTTGGTAGCTGATGAACCTTATTGCGCAATATGAAGGTCACAACGCTAGTACCCACCAGTCAACAAAGTGGGATTTCACATTCTGGTGGTAGCACTTGGTTTGCATTGAGAAAAACTGTTTTATAGTGAATGGTGTAAACAACAGATTCTTCTTTACATGAGGATGAAATAGAAGTTCCTGCATAGCATGTGTGCAATGTGGCTGAATTAATTGTACTGTTCAAGTGCAGTGGGTTTTATGCCTACGGTTTTGCTGACAAATCTCAATGGTCATTAGCGCAAAATGAAGGTTTTCCCATGAAATAAAAAAGATAATTTATTCAGATCTGAGGTTGTATTTCTGGTCTCCTTGATGGCTCTGACAAACCCATCACCTTTCATATTTAAACAATGGAATGAGTTTGCACATTTGGAAACAAAAACCCAAGAAATTAATCCTAAAGAGTAAGGCCTTAAAATCCAACTTTGAAATACAGTTTTCCCATGATTTCTGGTGCAGAGGGATTTTTGAATTTGGTGTACACAGCACAATAGCAACAGGCAGTACACTGGAACTGGCAGTGGGCTGCTATGCTGAGGTGCTGCAGTCTAGCCTGCAAATGCTTTCTGAGGTCTAAAAACAAAAGCAGCCTGATAATTGAGGGCAGTTGTTTCATTGGCACCAAAATTACCCTGCTGCTGACTACAGTTCAAATACTGCATGTGTAAGGTCGTTTATACTGTGCTCAAATTTGGAATGCCCTAATTTAACACAACTCAAGGTGGGAAGGGGTCAATTTGAGATTGTTGATATTAGGCATTTTCTTTGATGATTAGAGTCTCTGCGTGTGACCTTAGGTCAAAATACCAAAAGGTGTGAACTTGAAAACTAGGAGGCAAATAAATGCAAACTTCTGTAACAAAAACATGAATGATGGAAAATACAACCTGAAAAAAAGAAAATTAATGGGACTGGCTTTTAAAAGTATTTGAAAGAAAGAGCCATTCCCCCATGCAAGTAAGGTTTAATGTCAATGTGCCCAGCTGCGTGAGAAGCACTGTTGAGTGTGAGTGACTAATACATTTGCCAGCACAGGAACTGTGATGTCTAATTTATTGCTGCATGTGCTGTCTGGGTAGTTCAGCCCTGCAGCCTTTTATTCTGCCAGATGCTGATCACCTCCTAAGAGGTGCTGAAACATCTAATTTGTCATTAGGTGCTTGATGCCATTGAGAAAGTGATCAGCACCTTGTAGGGGCTGGCTCATGAGTACTGAAAAATAAAGGTTATATATCCTCTTGCATACAGAAACAGCTAACTCAAAGCCAGTGCCCTTGAAAAAGCTACTGTGTGACTTGTGGTGTGAGCAATCTAGAGGAGGAGAGACATCACTCAGTCTGCTGCCTCTGCTCATTAGCTGCTGGAGCAAAGATTCACTGTAAATAAATAGTCCTTTTAGCTTTACAGCTTCTCCTACTCCACCATTTCAAAGCTAGAAAATATTTTTCTGGAAGTGGCATAATGGAAATGAACTGAGTACCACTAGCTTGATGATCTGCTTGGGCAGCCTCAGACATTGGGCAATGTGCACTCCAAGGCTGTGGAGGTTAGCCTGCACACTTCACCCTCCTGCCTGCCTCCTCCTGCCTGCATGCATAGATTTGTGCTGGGATCATGGCTCTGATGTAGCTGGGGCAGCTCCCAGTGCTGGCTCTACCTGACCTGCATCAGATTTTGCTTCTTTGCCTGGGGCTCCCAGGGGCTTTCTGGGGAGGGGTCTTTTCCCTGCCTGAGAGCCCCAGCTCCTATGTAGCACCAAGTCTGTTGAAACACATCACCTGAGGCAGGGATCAACTGGTTTGTCTCCCCATCTCCATCAGAAACTACACCACCAGCAGCTTGTGCCATGCTTACTAAACAGATCAATGTAGCTTTCAGGAAAATAATAAATGGATGTTGCTGTTCCTTTGCTGATTGTAGGGAAACATTTCTTTTAAGTGAGAAACCAGGTATATTTACTAATTTTTTCCTTCTTTTAGCAAACATCTCACACAGGTTGTACAGCTTTTAGCATCATCTAGTGGGAAAAACACAGTTCCCTGAGAAAAATCCTGACAAAATAGTAGTTTATTTTCCTGTTTCTTTGCCCTCTCCTTGCACTCAAAGCTTCAAACAGTGGATGACTCTAGGAATCGTTTTTATAGCCCAAGAGGGACACAGGGCAGGATGCTGTCTCTTTGCCGCCAGCGCCTCCAGCAAAGCCAACTCATCCTCACATGGCAGCTCATCTGCATGGGACTGGACATACTGCAGCACTGTGGCTGGCACCTTGGTACCAGCTAACTATATGGTATTTAGCTTCTTCTTGTGAAGGGCCATTTTCATCCAGAATTTCATAGGATTTGGAAAAGGACTGAATATTCAAAGGCTTGAAGGGATTTCCAGAGCAAGGAAGAAAAGCCAGTACATGTGTCCTGTTAGACACATCACCAGTTGTGTGATCCACAACTGTTTGTGAGCAAGTTGTATAATTTGACTTAAAATCATTTCTATTACAGGAGTTTCTAAACCAGCACCAGTCAGTGAGTGGGTTGTGGTCAAGGATCTAACTGAAAGCAAGATTAGCCTGGTTTTGCTATGTGAGTTGTCCTGCAGTCATAGAGAAGGACCCAGACTTTTTGCAGCCTCCCAGTCACTTCAGTGTGCCCTTAGTTCTGCTGCTTTTGTCAAGCATGCTGCTGAGCCCTTCTTTTTTAAAAGTAAGTTCAACAATTTTGGTCTGGATGCACTGGCTGAGATCAGAGACCTCTTTCATTTAGGCTTCATAAAGACAGAATTATATTCAGCCTGTGTCACAAAGTGCTTGCAACTTGACAAACTGGAAGGAAAATGGCTGTAATGAGAAATGTCTTGCTAAAACTCATGCAGCTGATCAAATACTGAGCCAGAAATGCTAGGCAGGTATCCCACTTCTTGCCATCACTTGTTCGAGTAGACCTGCTTCAAATTGGGTAGCAGGTGTATTTATTCATACCAGTGGCTGCTGCCTGTTAAGACATATGCTCACAAAATTGCACTGCTAAATTAAATGTACTTTGGAGGAATTGCTGGCCCCTGGCTAAGCAGCACTTCAGCCATGGAACATCTCCAACAGCAGCTGCTCATGCTGGATGAGTAACATCACTTTCCTTGCATTCTGCAAAGCTAAGAGCATGTAAGGACCTAATGAAGGGTCAGAGGGCACCATTGACTTCTAGTCTACATTCGCCCTTGATTTCAACAGAGAATTATGCCTAAATTATGCACCGTGACTTGGTGCTGGCTTTGGGGAATAAAGATGCATGTATTTTTTCAAACTGTAAGAGGTTAATTCAGTATTCTAATCCCTCTTTTCTGCCTGAGAACAAAACACTGGATTTTACCTAGTCATTTCCACATCAAGATCTTGACTTTTGGTCAAATGACAAATTATACCACTATAATATGCATGCTAGCCAAGTGCCTCTCACTTCAGCTGGAGTTAAACCACGGGAATCTTCCTTTCCAGCCCCTTGCCCTTCTGAGTGAATGTGCTTTGTCCGAAAGTACCAATTATTTTAGCTCCTTGCATATGTGGTAGATTCTGGCTGCTCTGCACCTTCCACTTTATTAGTCAAAATCAGCTCCCTGTGAAGGAGGATTAGGTATAGAATTTGCTTTGACTGTGTTGTCCATTAGGTCTGCCAGAAAAAATGTGCTGCTGTAACTCAAAAAGCTTAACCCTGGAGACTGATACACTGGATCCCTGGGCAAGCACTTAGAATTTTGTACTTAGGAGTTCTGTTGTGGTTAACCCACTGGATTTTTAATAAGGGAATTCAAATTCCTTAATACTAGTCAATCTGTTTCAAGACTATTTTGCAGTGAGCTGATCCAGACGGTTTCACCTCAGCCTGAAGCCTTTCTGGGCAGTACAAGGATATAGTGCAATGTAACAGTAAGACAGGCAGAGGGACAAAGGTAAAGTCCTTAGAATGGAGGGGAGAGAAGCAAGGAATTATGCTGTGAAGGTTACATATGGTCTTAAACCCCACAGGTTTTAACCCCACAGACTCAGGGAAATCAGAAGTGATGCTAAGACGGTAACTGAGCAGCTTGGATGAAGAAAAAGGAAGAAAAATTGGGGCTTGAGGGTTGCCTGTGCAAAGAAGGTGATTTGTTTTCTGTGATTCAGAGTAATAGGGATTGGGTTTGCTCAGCAAAGATTTAGCTGCCCTCTAGGAGTAGCGCAGCATGGGTTGTTTGCTGCACTATCCAGGCTGCCTTGACAGAGCTTCCCCTAAGTAAAGTGTCTTTGTGGCCATGACACTGAACAATTATGAGAAAAAGCTGTGTGTGCCCAAAATTATGTGCTTCCATCTACTTCATCAGCTCAGGTAAGGAGATCTTGTATTTCTGAACCACCCAGAAGTGTCTGCAGAGAGCAAAGCAGGCAAGCAGCCCCAGAGGAGCCCCAAAGTGCCATTTAACTGTCCCAAGGCAAGGCATTTTCTCATGTCTCAATGTAGGACAAATAAATAGTTGCTACCAAGAAAGTGCCTTGCTGCCCAGAGGTAGGAGAAGCAGAGTTGTTTATAGAGCAACAGTAAAGGATTTGTAGCAAATCTGAGGCAGTTCCCCATTGAGTGACAAGTGGTGGTAATTTCTTCTGCTGCTTCCCTTTTTACTACATTAGTGAAAGGGTCAGGTCTGATTTCAGGGCCATTACATCTTCATGTTGCCAGATTGTTCTTTTTTCTCACTTGGGTGCCAAATATGAGAAATTAGCTTGATTCCTTGCACAGCTTTTACCATTTTGTTGTTTGCAAGTTTTATGTTTGGTCTGTTATAAAATTCTGTATGGGGTGAGCATCAACAGGGCAAAGGTTATACTTGCCAGAGGCAGCAGCTGTTGTACTCAAAGAGGAAAAAAGGAAATCTTTTTGCAATGACTGCCAGTGACTTCTTCATGCTGTTTAGGCAGGAGTGAAACAACAGCTGGTACAGACACAAGTTCCTCTTCCTCTCCATCCTGCATTATTAGCAACTGTTAGTGTAAGTCAAAATAATACTCATTTACATTTATAAGTAATTTTATCTGAAAATAGGTAATTCCCTGCAGGTGTGAACACATTCTGAAATGGAAAGATATAAATTAGACATTGTAATGTTATTGAAGTATATAAAGTTTATGCTGTTTGGACTGAAACTTGTGCAACATCTGATGTTTATGGCTATAGCAATTAAACTATCATAATATTTTCATAAAATCTTTTGAATGGGAGGTAATACTCTCTGAAAAAATCATAACAACACTGTACATAAAGCAATTGTAGCATGGCAGTTGGTAGGAAATGAGACTGTCAGCATCTTCTCAGAGTGAGAGACAAGGACATCACCAAACACGCATTGCTACAATTGAGAAATCTTTCTGGTGAAGAGAAATAAAAGACAGTACCAAAGGGTTTCAGACCCAGCATCAAGAGCTGGCCTGACTCAAGCAGTGTGCTACTGATGAGCTGTTCTTCCAGCCACCTGCACTCTTACCTTCTTGCTCCTCAGAAAGGAGCAAGTCCAAAACAACTTTGCTTCCAACATTTCCACTCAGCATAATGTATCATTGCTTTTGTTATCTTCCTCAGTTCAGGAAAGAGGGAGGGAAATAAATCTGTGTCCTATCTTAGGTGCATATATATATATATAAATATATATTTTTTTTTTTCCCAGGGGAAGGAGTTTGCTTTACTCTTTGAGCTCTTCTGAATATGTTTCTTAGCCCTTCCTGCCGTTTCCCATGACAGCAGCTGGGCAACATGTTTTCATACAGGACTGTCTCTAGCAGGACAGGGAGGGCATTATACCCACTTCAGTAGAGTGTGCATCTGGATCTTACAACAGCTTCCTTACGATAGCTCTGGCTGGAGGGTGGTACCAAGAGCTGTTTCTTGTAAGCATCAGCTGCTAAAGTGAAGCAGTTCTCCAAGCTGGAGGAAGCCTCCACAGGATTTCCTTTCAAGTCCCAGAGAGATCCCTTGGTTTGGCGTCATGGGGTGGTCACCATGGTACAATAATCAGCCTCAGGACTGATGAGTCCCTGTGTGATGCATACATGAAACAAGGTAAACATAGTGTCAGATGTGTTAGGGCAGGCATTTGTAGTAGGCTTTGTTGCTATGACATAAATGCAGAGATTGAGTTCTTACCTGCAATCTCAAGACTAAACCTGGTCACCCATGTAGAGGGAAGAATAAATCAGATGGAAGCCGGTAAACACTTGGGATGCTTTTTTTTTTGGCAGAGAATGTGCTAAAAGCTGCCAAGAAGAAGTCACTGCATCCTTTGTTGGGGTTGCTAGTGAGAAGAGCATGCTGAGAGCTCTCCAGCTTTGCCACTGCCTGTATCCACCCACCAGTCTTGTGCTGTCAGGCTGCAGCTGGCCTATGAGCCAGCTCCACTCTGAGTCATTGCCCAGTCTGAGTCACCCCTTATGGGTGTTCCTCCTCTCAAAGCCTATGCACAGCAGAAATCCCCAGACAAAAGTGTGTTCAGTAAAGGAATTGTGATGCTTTAATCAGGAACCATCACATGCTCATTGCCTTTCTGAGGGATGCCAGACCTGCTGCAGTGGTGAAGATCTTTCCCTCTCTGTCACCCACTAATTGCCCAGGGCACCTGACATAGTCAAGACCATTCCTTTCATTTACTCAAATTCCATTTTACACAGTTCCCAGTCACTGCTTCACCCAAGGAAGCAGGGATGACTGGGACTGGTGAAGAGCTTGTCATGTCTTCTGAGCAGCAGCAAAGACATAGTGTCAGTAGACCTCAGACAAGATGTGCTCACACCTAGAGTAACTGAGGAAACATGGTACTATGGCACCAGCTGCCATAAAGCCAGGGCTTGGCGGCATGGATTGGTTTCACTGATCATTGGTTGCAAATTAATGATAATGATTAGTGAGATATAACCAGTCTGGATTACAAGAACAGAAGAAATTTAGATAATTGAGTAAGTTTGGGGCAGCATCAGAACCCACCTTATCTTACAAAGGAAGCCAGTTTAGCAAATTTTTTTCTTGGTAACCTTTCTGGGCAGAAGTCATTTATCCAGCCTTGGATAAGTAGGAGACAGACTGGGTCTAAACAGAGCCCTGGCCAACAGAGTCCCAGAGTACTCACAGCCCATCAACTGTTAATATTACCCTGCTTCGTGGAGCATAACATCATGCTCAGGGCAAGGATGATGCCCTGAACATGCAGAGTTGTCCACTGTTACCCATCAGAGCTGATGTTAAAGGTGCTCCTTCATCCTTAGCCTAACGAGCTAAGTCTGGGCATGACTTCTGTGAGCAAGGAGCACTGGCCCTACAACTGCCTTTGCGCTATCCTGAACTACCTCAAAGTCCCCAGTGACCTTCCCATCCAGGCACACGTAGCTTCCCTGTTTCTTACTCTCATTGAATGTCATATGGAGCTCCTCATCTGACCTGGGCTGGCCTTCCAAGAAAGGCAATCCTGCCACAGACCTCCTGCCCTAGTGCAGGAGCTGGCCCTTTCTTCTCTCCCAGGGGGTACAAGGAAGTCACTCATGTATTTGCCTCCTCCATGACCTGCTGAAGCATGGAAATTAGCTCTCTTATGATCTCTTCTGGCTTCACCTGCTTTAAAAAGCATGAAACTGCTAGCTTTCTTTCCTCCACTGTTTTATATTTGCCACCTGAGATTATAGGCTGCATGCTATGTAGGTGCATAAAAGAAGTATGTAGGGTACAGGCTTGCATCTCCCAGTGTGGCAAAATCCCAACTGCAGCATCTCAGAGAGCCTGAAATTCAAATCCTCCAAGTTGAGGGCAAGTGCCGACACCCATTTTCAAGGCATCAGGAAACTCTTCAGAGGTTGTTCTTGGCACATGAAGAAGAGAAACCCAATTCAAGCTATAAGTTAATCAAACGGGACAAAATGGTGCAAGGTTTTGCTGTCATGGGATGCTGGGAGAAGAATTGCTGTGTGGGTTGTCCTCCATCCTGCCAGAGAGGCAGATACTTTCGGCTGGACTGCAGGAGTGGCAAGTCCTAACTTGAGCTAAACCAGACTGGAAAGCATTACTCTGATAACAAATAAAAAGGGAAAGACATAAGGGTACAAAGTCAGTCTGTTCTACCCCCTCTTGCAGGCTCTGCATTAAGAGCCCAAGAGTAGGGAGAGGAAAAATACTGAAATACCTGTGAAACAGCATCTCAGACAGAAATGGCAATATTGCTTTATGAAAAGAAGCTTGACTGAGTTGCTATGGCTAACACACATGGTTGGATGCTGGTTAGGAACAGTGCTGAAAATCACTGGCTACAGGCCACTAATATATCTGAACAGAGAAAATGCAGGGGAAACCAGAGCCTTGCTGAGATGAGGGAGAATTTCCCCACTTGATGTGCTGTAATGCACCAGTTGCCAAGCCTGAGTTCAGCCCAGTGTTATCAGCTCCAGGGCATCCATCTTGGTTTTGGGACAGTCACTGCATTTTTCTATTTCTGACTTTCTCTGCAGATATGCTAACAGCCACTTGGGCTTGGGTTCCAGGTCATTGTCTGTGAAGCTGCAGTTGTATCACATATAAGAGGACCGCCCAACATATCTCAGTTAAGACCCCCAGAAACATTGTTCAGTTGTGTGAGGATGCCAGGGCATGCGAGGCTGAAGTTTCACGCCCTGCACAGAAGGCAGGATTAGCATGTTCAATGTTGAAATACACATTTTCCTGTTTACTACCGGAGTGCCAGTTATAAATTCCCAGCAGAGAAAAGAGAGGATTTAGATCAGCAGGACCATTGGTGCAAGTGTATTTTAATGCCTCCAAACCAGCTTTTTATCCCAAGAGTGGTATCTGCTGGTGTTTTAAAATTGTCTGGAGGCCTGCCAGAGCCAGCTTCCCACAGCTCTAGAAATCCACAGCGTTTTCTTGGTTTCCTCTACTTGAATGCCTTTCAAGTTTGTAATTGGTGAGAGGACAGGTTTTCTGTTCCTGCAGAGATCTGAAACACAGATTTTCTGGTCAAATTGCAGAGATACTATTTTGGCAGAGGCATATTTCCAAATCATTTGCGAGCTGGTTTCTTGCCAGGGAGGTGGGAGTCATTTGGGAAAAGCAGGCAAGTAGTCTGGAAAACAACTTGGCAAGTGCCTGTGATGCTGGAGCTGACAGGAGAGGTACTCAAGTAGGATAACTGAGGTTCTGGGAATGATATGCAGATCAGGGTGCACAAAACCAGCTGTATCCCACCTGGCCATAAGCAATGCATATGCCATTAATAGATGGATGTGGGCTTACTAGGGTGTCCTTTCTAGCATCCCTACCTCCTATGTGGAATTGCAGGCTTTCAGCTTGGATGCCGTGAATCACTACCTGGAGGAGCTGGGGGCAGAGGCTCAGCACCTAGCTGAACACCGTGGTGGTGGGAATATTCCAAACTTTGTATCAGTTAAGTTCAGTCTGTTCTTTCCTGAATACGCAAAGGAACTAATTTAATGAACTTCTTAAAACTGTGTCTTTCTTTTACATTTTGCACTTACAGCTCTAAAGACAAGTTCATTGGAAAGGGATTTATAACTTGTGATAACCAGAACCAGACCTGAATGTCTTCCTTTACTTTTCCAGGTGTTAGCATTAGGTACTTCTTGATGTCTGCCTGCTGATTTTGCTCCCACATTGATCAAATTTACTACCTCTGTTTGTAGTGAATAATGGCATGTTCTTGACCAGATCAGTGGCCATCAATGCATTTACTCAGAGAGTATGGTACTACTTATGAAGAACCAGCAGGCCCTGGCCCTGAATTAGTAGTAAATATTTGTGCTTCCTACCTCACGTTACTCATGCAGGGACAGCAGTATTGGGTTTGAGAGGAGAATTCTCTAGAAAACCATGCCCTGAGAAATTAGACTAGTTCAGATAGACTCAAGAGGTGACAGAAGAGATGATATGAGGCTTTAAAGATTGTGCTTAGGTTTAAATGAGACCCTGTGGTGATTTGCATTTAAAAGAAATTTGTTAATTTGACAAATGAATCAAATACAAGCAGGCAATCCCTCTCTTGTCAGCAAATGATCCTAAGGTTCAATGGGTGACATGCATTAGCCTTCTTCTGTGATGAAATATCAGAGTGGTATCTATCTTCTTAAGATCCATTTCAGTGCATTTGAACATCTTACATGTCCTTACAATATTCTGCAATATTAGAATAACTCTGTCTCCCTAGAATATGCAACAGGCTGGGTTTGTGGACAGTTTTGCCAAGTACTAAGAAAACAAATCCTAGCCTTCAAGACCATTTCCAAAGACAAGGAATAGAAAGGAAAACAACCTCAAGAATCGTAACTTGCTGAAATTCATCAGTCAGTCAGTGACACCATTAAGAGTACAAACCAGATATTCTTGAGCCCAAGCCATTAGAGCATTCTACCTACCTAGGGATTGTTCCCCGGTATTTGTGGTTCCAGGACACGGTGTAGTTTGGTATTTCTGCAGAAACAGTCAGAGCTTCTGGCCAAGCATAAGAAGCTTTGTGTTCCAGGAGTCTAATAGGGCAGGAGTGCAGCTGCCAGATGAGTGCTTTTGCTAAAGGCAGCTACTCAGGGGAGAAAATTGGGGTCTTTTGCCTTTTTTGTAAATATATTATGTAAAACATGTACTTTAAAACAATAGCTACAAACGTCCTATGTTGCCTGGAGCCTGTTTTCTATTGTCTTGAGTGACCTCTCATCTGAAGCATGGACTAAAGCCAAGAAAAGGCTGAAGTGTGCGTGGCACACAAAGATGGGAATGAGGGCTGGCAAGTGCCATTGTTCTCCAGTTCGCCTCCCAGTGAACAATGTTTAATTCTGGTTTAGGTTGTCAGAAGAGATTAGATATCTAAATTCTGGTGTCTGTAAGTGGCCTGTCTGACAATTTAGGTGCAGAAACTGTGTTTCACAGAAGAAAATGGCAGATGCATGATTAAGCCATTTGTGTATTACCACAGAGACATAGTGCATGTTTATGGGAAGTCAGCTTGCAGAGAAAGCACTTGAACAATACAAAAATAATTAAATTACAAGAATCCGGGGTGTAAAGGATTAATTTTCCCAGCAGGCTGCCAGTGGGGATGAAGGCTGGGTTATCAGCTCCATGTAAGAGAGGTCTTTCTAGCACAGCAGCTACACTCAGAGCTGTGCTGAGGAAGGCTCTCTCTAGGGGAACAGCACTTAGACATGAAAGTTCCTCAAAGATAAATGAAAATTAAAATGTGAATGATGGGGGGAAAACAAACAGAAAAATAGTATTGCAAAAGAGGGAAAAAAAGGAATGAGCTATTATTTTGAAAGCGTACCAGAGGAGGACACTTCTCTTTCGGCAGAACAAAGTACACTGCAAAAAAAGTGCTGCTTTTTGAATCACTTTACAATCAGCTCTGGTATCATATGCATACAAAGCCTCTAGAGGCTTGAGTGGAAAATGTCTGCTGTGTGTTTATTTCCAAAGACAAGGGGAATGCATTTTTCCTTACTAAACTAAGGGATGGTGAAAGAAATTTCTTAAGAGCATCATGGCCCTGGGTGTGCTGCCTTGAGCATTCCTTTGCACAGTAGGGCAGGCTGGGAGGGCAGCAGCCACCAGCTCCACAGGGGAACTCTACATGAGGAGAGCCTGTGTCTCTTCTCCACCACAATTAACTGCATTTTTTGCTTGTAGGAGGTTTAAAGAGCATGTGTGCTGCTTCTGCTCTCCAAAAATGCCACAGGAGGGGGCAGAAGGAAGATGTGTTCCTTTCCTGACTGCAGCCCTTTTCCACATGATATGTCCAAGGCCCATAACAGAGACAATGGAGCTGCTCCTGCAAGGCATCCAGCACCTTGGACATCCTATGCTCAGCCACTGCAGGGGTGCCAGGCTGTGGGGCCCCCAGCCTGCAGGCAGTCTATTTCTCACTTTAGGCCAGCATCAGTGCTCCCACCAGCTCCTTGCAGTGGCTATCCAGGCATGAGTTTGACACTGGCACTAGTGGTCCATCTGGTGTGAATACTAAGCAAGATAAAATAAATGCAGGGAATAGTCCTTTTCTGATGGGAGAGGTAGATAGGGGATGCACAAGCCTTGTTCAGGTCCAAAGGATAAGGCAGAGCTTGGTGTCCCTGCTCTCTGTCTGGCTCAGAAACAGATGGAGGAGACAGCAGCTAGGAACACTGGCACCCATGGGCTCTTTGATTTCTCATCACTTGCTAGGCTTTGGGGAGAGAAAAACCACAAGGGGGAATTGCCAAGGAGGAGCTGCTGAGGTGGAGAGCAATGGGAAGCATGGCTGCTGCTCGCACTCAGCATCCACTCCCTGGGGAAGAGGCCATGCCCTCCCACCCAGTATCCTTGGCACCTCCAACCTTTCTGTCCCTCACTTCACACTCAGCAACCCCCTTCCCAGTGTGTTTCCACAGGGGTGGTTTAAATAAGGAAGCAGAAGAAAAATATATTTGTGGTGATGATGTGAAACTCATGGCCTGTGCAATGACAATTCTGGTTGCATCTTATTTCATCCCTTCCTCACCTTTGCCTACACATTGTAAAAGGTCTGGCTCTTGTGTGCACTGTACAGGGACTAGTGCATTGGAACCCAGCCTCAGCTGGCTGCTCTGCTCTATAGTAATGAAGTCAATCAATAATACGAGCAAGGGAGGGTTTGCCCACAAGGAAGAAGCCAGCATGTACAGGGCTTGGTAAGCAATATCACAGAGACTTGTTTCTGACGACAGTAAGATACAGGTTAGCACAGCTCCACGGTTTACATAACTTTTATTGTATTTTGTAGAAAACTGTGTACAGTCAGTCAGCTTACTCCAGCAGCAGGTAGTATGTTTAGTGTGGTCTGGTCATTTTCTTTCCAGCTACTCAGCATAATTCTCTGATTTTATGCTCTAAAGGGTAACTAAAACTATCAGCATCTGTGGGAATATCTCTTCCCATTCGGGTTAGTGACATTTTCAGGAAAACTCCCAACTATATTCTGAAATTAAGGAGAGACAACCTGTTTGGGTTTTGGTGGTTTTTTTTTTTGTTTGTTTTTTTTTTTTTTTTCTTGGTATCATTTCCTAATGTGAGTACCTGAAAATGTTCTCCACAGATGAAATGTACTGCCAGTGTTGGAGAGCATTTTCTTCAACACAGAGCTTTTTATTTGTTGCAATTTTTGTCATATAACATCATATCTTCTTATGAATAACGGGTGGGTTTGAGTGGAGAGATTTCTACTCTGGAAAAAGGTCTGGATTTGTAAAAGAAAAAGATCCCAATGGAGCTGTCATTGCTTTAAGAAAGTACATTTAAAAAAACAAACCTGATGGCTGAAGATTAACCATCTGACAGTGAGGAGAGTATTGCTTAAGGAAGGAACACAGACATTGTGCATGCGAGTGCCAGTTTAAGATACTTTCATCTTGGTGTACTTTGCATTGCCTCTGTGCCATGGCACACCGCTCCCAGCCTTGTGCTGGCACAGGTGTCCTCTTGTTGCATTATAGTTTTGACAGCTAAGATGGATTTTGGATGAAAATTAACTTCGGAGTTATTTTCCTGGCAAAGGAGACCACTACTCTGGTTTAAAGTGTGACAACACCTAGTGCAGTGCTGGCAAGGCAAGGGCACATGTACTGTGGCATAGAGGCAGGAAGAAGCAGCTGCAGAAGAGCTATACGTTTGAGTGGCTGCTGGAGACTTTCTGTGAAGTCATGGGCTTACTTTATACTTTTCTGCATGAGTTTCTAGCAAATGCTTTTTCTCTGATGTCAGTGCAGTTATATATCCATTTTCTGTAGGCAGAACTTCACTGAAAACAAACATGTTGTTTGGGGATTCCCTTTGCCCACAACTATTTGCAATTTCCCCTGTAATTAAAAACATAAACTTCAGTTCCAAATTACCTTCTTGTATGTTACAATTGTACAATTAATTATAATGAGACCTAACATTAAAACTAGGAATTGAAAAAAGCCCTATAAAAACAGAATACAGAGTCCATGTTTTCATCATTAAAAAACAAAAGGAATCAAGGCTTTCCTTGATTTTGGATAGTCCGTAAATGTCTTGAGATAGTACCTGAAAGAAAATAAGCAAGAGAGTGAACCCACATACATACAAGGGAACTGCACAGTTTCAATACAGCTCAGCTGAGGAACTTTAAAACTCCTCCAAACTGCCTTGCTTTGAAATCTCTGTGTGTTACTCTGCAAAAGTAGGTTCCAAAAGTCTTCACACCAGGTTATTTAACTGAGTGGAAACTGATTATACTGTTAAGGTTCTATCATCAGACCTAAAGTCGAAACTTTAGGGATTCAAAGCAGAGAACCATATCTACTCCAAAAGACTGCAAAGGTTGCAAGGAAACCCTTAGGAAAGGTTCACATTTACAAGGCTCAACAAAAAGGGCCTTCAACAAGGGGCTTCAAATGATGATGTAATTTATGCCAGATTAAACGACTATCAGGCCCACTTCACTCAACAGAAGCTCCAGCCCACTGCCTTGCTTTCATTCAGTCATGAACAAGCCAATATACTTCTTGTACGTACTATTAAATTTCATTTTTATCTTGAACACTGGCCCTGCTCTTCTGCTCCTCCCTTGCATTTTGCAATCTGAACTCCAAGAGCAAGCAGCAGTATATGGCAGGAACAATTTGATACCTGTGATGATGATAAGCACGTGGCCCAATGCAACAAAGAGTAAAAAAGGCAAAGGCAAAGGCTGGTAAGGACCAGGTTGCGATGGCAAAACCAAACCATTCCACAATTTCTCCAAAGTAGTTGGCTCCAGAAACATAGGTGAACAGTCCCCCTGCATCAATAGACAAAAGATGCAATTTTTAGTCATCTCATGCACATAGAAAACTCTTTCCCATAAAGCCAGCAGCAGAATATGCTACCTTTCTTATGCAGAGCCCATAACAGCAACCTAAACTCACTGCCTTGAAACTAGTGGAATCATGCCAAAAGAGTCTTGTACAAGACTCTCGTACCAGAATCAAAGGTGATTCTCACCCAGAGGCTTCCAGCACTTTCACAATCATCTATTTTCATTTGAAAGAAAGGACTTAGGAAAGCCTATGATTACATTTGAATTTAAATTAGTAGCATTAGTCAGCTCTCTTCAGGCCCTGGTTTACTGGCCTGGCCCACAGCCACTTGTCCTCACCAAGCCCCACTTTGAAGGAGAAAGGAAATTCTGCCTCTTGCACTCTCAGTGTTGGGTTTTTTCCCCTAATGATTACACTTTGAATGTCCCTTTTGCAGTGTAAGAAGTCCACTGCTTCTTCTTCCTGGGCATGGAGAAGAATATTTCCTTCTGTGCAGCATCCTTTTACAAGGCTAAAATCCTCTTCCTATGTCTCACTTAAATCTTCTTTAAATTACCCAGCCCATTTCCTAAAACCTCTCCAAACAGCTTGAGTGTTCCACATACTCTCATTTGCTTCTTGTGGGCTGTCTGTGGGCAGCTCATGCTAGCCCCTGCAGCGCAGAGGGGCACATGAAGCAAGTACTAGTGTGATACTGGCATCTCTGATATTGTCACTTTGCTGTGAGTTCAGTCAGAAAACATTATCTATCTTGCTGCCCTACTTTCTCCACGGGGTTAAGGATGAGAATATACCTTGAGGAATCTTGTAAGTGACTTCCCCGGGTTTCCTCAGCTGGCGCAGCAGGAGATCACTATGAATGTTGATTCCCATTCCCAGCAGAAATAAGAGGAGGCCTAAGGAACAAACAAGAAATGGATTAGAAAGACAGCTCTGCTTAGTATTCCTACTCATGCACATATGTGAGGTTTATCTTTGGAGAAGGCAGATAGGAGACCTAATATGAGGTGGGTGGATACTTTCTCAAATCTAAAGATGCTGTGCTACTGAAAGGGCTGCTACTGAACAGGAGAAGCATATGTGACTGGTGACAAATAACCTTATATCACTGTATCATTTGTGGGATCACAGCCCTCTGAGATCACCTGCACTGGGTAGCTTCAGTGTGGAAAGCAACTCTGGGCAAAATGATGACCATCCTGTGCACACTGTTTTGTTGGCAAGATCGCAGAATCACAGAATGGTTTGGGTTAGAAGGGACCTCAAAGATCACCTGGTTCCAGTCACAGTGCCATGGGCAGGGACACCTTCCACTAGACCAGGCTGCTCAAAGCCTCACCCAACCTGGCCCTGAACACTGCCAGGGATGGGGCAGCCACAGCTTCTCTGGGCAACCTGTTCCAGAGTCTCATCATCCTCATGGTGAAGAACTTCTTCCTAACGTCTAATCTGAATCTACCCTCTTTCAGTTTAAAGCCGTATCCTCTTGTCCTGTCACTACTTGCTCTTATAAAAAGTCCCTCTCCAGCATTCTTATAGGCCTCCTTTATGTACTGGAAGGCTGCAATAAGGTCACTCTGAGCCTTCTCTTCTCCAGGCTAAACAACCCCAGCCCTCTCAGCCTGTCTTCACAGGAGAGGTGCTCCAGCCCCCTGACCACCTTCATGGCTCCCTGGACTCGCTCCAACAAGTCCATGTCCTTCTTATGTCGGGGGCCCCAGAGCTGAACACAATACCAGATCAGAGAACTTTCAGGTCATGTGAGAAAAACCTGAACTTCCCAGTGGCCATAGTCACCCTTTATTGAACATCACGCTAGGGCACAAAGTGTCACTGACGGCTGGTGGCAGCTAGCCAGGGCTGTGAACATTGCTGCAGAGCTGTAGGCAAGTACCATACTTCCCATTTTACAGCTGAGGAAAGAGGAGCACAGAGAACACAAACTTAAACAGCACATCACCGGAGCTAGGAAGGGAGCCTGTATCTCAGTGCAGCTCGGTCCACTGGCAGTGAGGCTGTTTGGACAGAGCCATAGATGTGCGTGTGGAGCAGTTACTGAAGGATGCTTGTAGCTTCTGGCCAGAAAGCTGTCAGTATGGCTTGTATGGCCAGTATTCACTGACCATACTCCATTTAGCTGAAAAACTAGAGGCATTTGATTGAGAAACTCTGCAGGTGACATGCCCTACATTTCATGCCACCTTAGACACTGGGAAAACCCCTCTCATGATGATTGTGAAACAAGGAAAGAAATAGATGCATTGTGAGCTCCAAAGTATAGAAAAAAAGACTAAGTGCTGATAAAACCTCAACACTTCCAGTAGCAACAGAAAGTTGGTAAGAGTCTGTAGAGGAAGAACATAGTTTGGTTTTTATTTTTTATTTCAAGTACAGATAATGTTGATTTTTTCCCCTCATTAAATATGTTTTATTTATCATGCAAATTATGTGATGTGGATATGAGAGCTGTTACTCATCAATGTCCAGGATTTTTAATATGTGATGCTGTCTGAAAAGACTGAACTTGCATCTAAAGTCTGAAACAGGGTGCAAAAATTACCTTGGTTATTTTGTACTTCTCATATCCAAAACATTTCCTTAGACCTCCATGCTAATCTTCATTTCTAGGTGTGGATCTAAAAACTATCCTCTGTGCAGCACCTAATGTACAATACCACCTAGCTGCTTTTGCTCAGTTATTCTTTCAGGGATTTTAGAGGGTGAAATTCAGCTAGGCTATTAAGTTACAGAATAGAAAGCAACCATATTAACACACAAACAAACTGTGCATGATCTCTAATCTTCTCATATGCCTTACATGAGAAAAAAAAGCTCTTTGTCTCTAAAGCCTCATTTATGCTGGGGTTCTGCCCTTCTTTTCTCTCCTAGTCAGAGTAGCTGCATCAAGTGCAAAGCTCCCTGTTGGGGAAGAGAAAGGCAGTTTGTGCTTGCACACAGCCATTGCTGGGTGACACTTCTGGCTGGGCAAGGGCACATCCCCATGCAGCTGAGGCCTGAGACTGCATCTCCACAGCAGTAGGAGTCTTTGGAATGGTGTCAGTAAAGCAAGGCTGGTGATTTGAGACTAACACGTAACACTGTACCCCTTCAAAGGTGGCCGCCTAGCAGAAAAAGAAAGAATTGCACATTTATTTGTTGCGCCTGGGCCAGCAGGCAGGTTTTAGGCTGATTTCCATCACAACTGATTTGACTCACATGTGCAATGAAGATTAGGACATAATTTAACATGTTTACAAATTGCTTGGAGATTAGATCCCTGGGATCCTGCAGCTGTAATTACCTGATGTAAATCTGATGTCAGTGCACCAGTCATTTGGATATTCAGCGCAGTAAATCAGGTAGTATCCCTGGAGGAAGCCATTATAGATACAGAATAACATGCCAAAGAAAAGCAATTGCAGTGGGAAAGGTCTGCCTCTAGTGAAGAAGGGGTAAATAAATGTCCTAAGGTAGATAAGAAAACAAAGTCAGCATGTTACTTAATCATAAGTTGCATTTGCAATTCATCTGCTGTAAGTAAAAAACCTAATAACAAAACACAAACTATGAAAAAGCTTAATAAAGATAAAAAATGGAACAATTGCAACAAAATAAGATCAGCAACTACTGGGAACAAGAAATACTGCAGATACCAATATTTTTCTGGTCCTTCAGGACTGCACACGAGGTAGGAGGCTGGAAGTCTCATCCAGATTCACTGCCACCTCAGGAATGCCTTCCTTTTCCCTTATTGGTAACTTGATGAACTTGTGCCCACAAGCAGCATTTTCCTTTGAAGACCTGTCTGTAATGTTCCAAGCTGAACAATGGATGTTGTGGAGGCACGTAGACACACTAATGTTGAAAGAGAAGTAGTGAGAGGCAGTACCAGTTGCAATATTGATTCCCCAAATGAGCATCACTCTGCCACAAGCACTGTGGAGGAGCTTTGTTATGGAGAACACATTCCTGATCCCACTACAAGGACCAATACCTTAGGGTTTTAAGCCATGATGGCAGATGGAGTTGAAGGCAGTGTTGAGACCCCTCTGGCTCTCTCATTCCCTGCAGTATAGTGCCTGAGCTTTAATCCTCTTTCCCAGCCTCTTCTGCTCCTCTCAGAGACTTCTGCACATCTCCAAAACATCTCTGTGCTGAGACACTTTGATGCAGAGGCAGAGCAATGTTGTTGGCAGCTTGGGGGAGATGCTCTGCCTCCAGTCCTCTGCCTCTCCTCCATGCTTTCAAACTTTTGTTTAAGAAGAGCTAAAGCCCTAAGTTTAATATACAAAACACCAAGGTTTCCATGCAGCTCCAGCACCTAAGACTTCCTTAGACAAAAGCAGAACTACCACTGGCATTAACACGTGTAGGAGCAAATAATTTGTGCTTGTATAGTTTTAACTTCCATATATCTTTGGTTCAAGGGGGTTTATTGCCCTTGATACTTTGAACACTTTGGATAGCCCATGTCATCC
This sequence comes from Forpus xanthops, assembly GCA_032466535.1. Lineage (NCBI taxonomy): Eukaryota > Metazoa > Chordata > Aves > Psittaciformes > Psittacidae > Forpus > Forpus xanthops. The sequence goes on along the minus strand of JASSUY010039291.1, from coordinate 48,515 downwards.
TTAGGGGAGTGAAATGGAGTTATATTCATAGGTATTACATGTTTTCTTACTGGTCCAATTAGGTTCTGTATGTGGTAAAATCTACGCTCTTAATCGCTTTCTTTTGCCCTCTTGGGCTTTGAATGGTGCCCGTCATACCAGTATGTAGGTATTGTTGGTAAGTAATCCACATCCCAGGTTGCCAATACCAATTTAAGCAAGCTGAGGCATAAAATGTCATAGCACTATAAATTTAGATTAAATCATACTAAGCACGGATGAAATTGAGTATACAGAGTACAAGCACTAACGTGTTAACATATTCACTGCCTTCCAAAGCAAGGTAAAACAGACTTCCAGCAATTAAGACAGCTGTGGTATAGAAGTGCTGAGTGTTTCTAAATATTGTGAAATTTAAGGGGCATGGAAAATATTTTTCAGGCAGTGATATCATGTTTGTCATATTTATTACAGTGCGGAAAGCAATACTCTTTGGAATAATATTACCATTAATCATTGGTTTGCCCTTGGGAATGGGATGCTGGAAGTACAAGTAGCACCTTTAGCAATCCAACCTGCCTGCTGAAGTAATATTGACAAATTGGTCTTGAACAGCGATGAGAAAAAGTGGGAAATTTGCAAACGGAAACTCAGAGGAAGCAAAGTGTATGGAAAAAAGGATGATATCAAACCACACAAAGTGAGTTTAGTAGGGGAATCTCTACAACAGATAGGAATGGGACTTGCACTACTTTATCCTTTGTCAAAACCAGTCATGTTTGAGAGTCTCTTAGTTTTTACAGCTGATGCAAACAGAGGCTTCTAGCACGAACTAGTATTCCTCAGCTCTCAGCAAAGTTGATTGTTGCCATGGTGCTTTGAGATGCTGCTGTTGCAGGAGAAAGGTTATAAGCCCTTGAAAGGTGACTTACCCTGAAGTAAAAGGAGGGCAAAAATCAGACATACACCTATCAACCATGGGTATAGTGGATGTAGGACAGAAAGAACCTGCATGCAAATTGTAAGTGCAATCGCCAGGAGTCAGGAGACATCAGCTTTTCTGTTGTTCCTGAGGGAGTGAAATCCTGGCATCACTGAAATCCCGCTCACAACAGTTTGAAAATCTAAGTCAGGATTTCATCCAAGAATCTCTGTTGAGGAGCAACTTCTCCAAGGAAATCTCCTCGGGTCTGTAAATCAAGAGGCCAGATTCAGTTCTCTGTATCTGAACAACACCCTAAGCCTTTAAATACAGCACTTGTCAGCTTGTACTACATAGGTACTTGAGGGTGCACAAACTATTCCTGATGGGTCTTGGAAAAAGCAGCAGAGATAGAATGGGGACATAAAATAGGTTCCATGGAAGAGTGCATCTCTGATGAATTATTTTGCAGTGTGAAAAATCAAAGGGGAACTAACAGCCACTAGTAACAGAACAAAACCTGGCCTTTTGGATTTAGACCAGTGAAAAGTATGACCTTTTTCTTTCAGTGTGCTATTGATGACTAATCCTTTATTCCTTTATTATCTTTACTGGCCAAAGGCACTGCATCTGACTAAACCATTGGCAACAGCTTCTTTTTGAATGAATGAATAATAAATTATTCATCTTCTCCACCTTTATTTTCCAGAAGAACAGGATTTGAAGAGAAAATAATTTGACATTTCATCAAACTTCATCATAAAGGAATTAGTCCAGCTCTTTGAAAACTCCAGAGACCCTTGCCCAAATGGGGGCAAACAATAGGTTTGCTCTTCTTTTCACAGAAGGTGGAAATCTTTTCACAAATGTTTCCATAATTCACTAGGAGTGGGCTCGCACTCCCCCTCCAACAGCTTGTTTAATGGAGATGTTTATGTGCTGCCATGTATTTTCCTTTCCTGGGTCCAGATGCAGCAGCAGCTCATGGTTTCTAATCTGGAAACTCAAGGTATTTCCAGTGCTCATGAGGTGTTTTACACTTGGCAATTGGGCCAAGGGTTCAGGGCTGGCAGCTAAGAACAGGGAGCACCTGACTCTCTCTGCCCTGTGCATTCCCAGCCTTTATCTGCTGCTGTATCTTCCCATCTAGCCTCTGCCACCAGGCCCTCTTCTGAGTCCAACTGGGATGAACTAGGGTCCTGGAATCAGAGATATTGCAAAGGTGGGCAAGGCTGATGTGGTGCCTTTCTCTTTGAAGGCAGGTGCTGGCCATAACCCAGCTTGTCCTATCCACAGTGGGGCACTATCTGAATGCCCTGTCCCATCTCATGATCCTCACCAGCTCCTGGAAGAGAATTATAGACCTCTGATCAGGGCTTCTCGGAGTCCCTGAGAGGTTTTCTGGCTCCCCTTGGAGGATGGGCAGCAGGGCAAGATGAATGCTTCTTGAGAACCATTTCCACATGGTCTGGACTCCACATGTTCCAGTTCTTTGCTTGTCCCATCACACATACCAAAAGTGAGAGCTTATGGTCCAAGTGAGACCAGGCAGCCAGATCCCCATGAGAGTGACACCTTCAGGGCTGTTGCAGTTCACACATACAATGAGGTCTCTCCATGGCTAGCTAGGGCCATGCATTGGAAAACACTACACTAAGTGGTGGGTATGGGCACAATGGTTGCAGGGGTCACATAGGAGAGCAACCCGTGTCCCTCCAACAGCAGAGAGATACCCTGCTACATCACGAGTACATGTTGCAATCCCTTTAATCCCTCTCTGAAACCCCTTGCTGAGGTGCTGTCTGCAATTCTCACTGCTTTATTGGTACATTCTCAACCACGGCCCTCTCTAAGTCAGAGGACACCTCTCTAGACTCTTTGCTGCAGATCCTTTCTTTCAATTTTCTTGGTTTGTACAAATATCTGTACTCCCAGGTAATAAGCAAGACAAAGTGATTTGTGTTACACTGACTACAGACGAGTCGGATCTGAAAGGACTTCCCTGATACAAAAGAGTGGAGTTCCCTTCGGTCTATCTTGTGCTCATGTTGAAGATTGGTGTTCAAACCTGGGGAGGTTGCACCAACTTCACACCTGTTCTATTTGCAGCTACAATTAACAGCATAGGAGTCTTTGCCAGAGGTTATTGAAATCACACTGCTGGGAAGCTGCTGGCATTACTGGCATACCTGACCACTTGGGTGAGAAGGCTCAAGATGTTCACAGACATGATGGACTTCTACCTGGGGTATGTGTGATGTCCTGCACCAAGCTCCTAATTATGCTGGAGACTTACGAATGTCAAATGATGTGTCCCAAAAGTATCTGCTGCTGAAGAATCTGTGCTAAATGCTGCACATACTTTCTCTTTTTGAGCCCAATCCTATCAGTTATTTGTGGATTGCACTCTGAGGTAATTTTTAACTTTTACTATTTTTGAGTTGTGCTACATCGATTCTCACTGAATGCTTATAGGAGAAGACTGTCAAGTATATTCTCCATGTATAGTCAACATCAGGGCACAATCTGGCACCTAATTTTGCTGTGCCAAATTAAATTTTTTTTTCAGTTATCCCAGATTGGGTTTAAACAAATGTAACAGTTAAAATAGCAGAATTGCCTGCTGCTTGGAACTGACACCAGTTCAAAGGGAAAGTAATACAAAATGCCCCAAAATACTTTCAAAAGTGAAACAAAGCATTTTAAATCCTCCCTCATCCTGACTTTTACATATGCCCCAGCATCACAGACCATGGTAGGGCCTCCTCAACCCTCATATTCCTTTCCTTAAACATCCTATGCTGAGATGCTTTGCACTTCCTCATTTACTCTTGTGGACTTTCCAGTAATCTGAAAAGGTCAACAAGCTAGGAATATTTAAACACAGAAAGCAAATAGGTTATTAGCAGCCATTTGTACTGTGCTGGGTGGATCCTGTCCCTTTTGCTAAAAAGGTGTGCATAGCAAGACATGCTCTGGCACAGCCTTAGGAACAAAATCTGAGCTACAGCCCAGGTCACACACATTCCAGCAATGCTGGCAGGCAGGATTGTTGGACTGGTAGTTATGACTCTGACATTGCCCACTGCAGCTACAGGACAGACGGCAAATGTCCTGTCTGCAGTATTGCAGTTATACACCATCTCCTGATGTGTATAAGGAAGGCTGCAAGTTCAGGAGCTGGGATTCTTTTCTGGAGCTGATGCCTGTGGAGCCCACGAGTGCAGCGGCTGTGCATACCACCAGGTGACTGCCAGCAGTGGGCATGCCTTCCTTGTCAGGGCACGAGGCTGCTCTTTGCCTCAGTCCTGCACCACTGGGACTGTGTGAAACCAAAAGATAACATAATCGCTTGCTGGTCCACAGCCCAGATTGTAAACTCATCTTAAATCATTGTCCAGTGGCTGTGATGGAAACAAAAGAACTCCCTTTTGATGTTAGTCATGCAGATTTGTGTATCCATTTATGACTAACACAGAGCTGAATATAGCTCTCCTTTCCAAGTTGCATGCAAAAGATCCTACTTCCGTGGTCCTCCAGAGATCTTTGGACAAACTTCTGATGCCTATAATTTAAGGAGCAAGAAAAGTAGACATGTTACTTAAAAGCTTACAATGCTGCTGTATAAAACAATAGTAAACCTGTCATGTCAGGCCCATTTCTGGGTATTCTGTCTAATCCATCTACAATCTACAGATTGCTCAATCTGCAGTTTTTGGGCTGTTTGTGGCTCACTTATGAAACTCATTCAACTTGAAGCCTGATAACAGGGACACCCCTTCTTTATGGCTCCTGAGGTTTAGGGTTGGATGAAGACTTCTAGCAAGAGCAGACTCATCTTACGTGGGCAAGAGGTGCAGGTACACAACAGATCATGGGGTGGGAGAAGGAGTGAAGAAACCACAAGATAGATGGCATCACACTTGGGTTTGGGGAGTTCTTGAGAAGGGCAATAGAAAGCAGAAAGTCTGGGCAGCACTGATTTAAGGCAAAGATAGCAGAAATACGTAAGATTCAGTGGCAAAATAAAAGGTATGGAAGAAACTGCTATACTGAACAATTGGGGCTGCTGAATTTGGGCTGAATATCAACAAGAACAGACATATTAGAGGCAAAATGATAAAACTTCTAGAGTAGATAAGCAGTTACTTAACACCAGCATTTACAAGCAAAGTTCAGAGTGATACTCACTATCCCAGGAAGGCTGATACCATGGATGACAGCACTTGAAGAAGTCAACTTCATCAAAGACTGTCAATTGAAGGGAATCAGCAACTGCACTTGACTTCTGGCCACACAATTAAATACAAACTTCAGGTTGAATCCTTGGTGCCAGGTTAGAAAAGCTCAGTCGCTTACAACTACTTTTAAATTAAGCGGCATTATAGGAAAAAAACCTTACAGATATTTGTAAAAGCATGTATATCTGATGTGAATGGCTAAAAATAAAATACTGCTTCTATCAATCATTGCTGAAAAAAATCAGGGTGTATTTAACCTTGGATAAATGTAAGGAATCTGAGCTATGTAATGCTCAGTTCCAGCTCTATAAACACCTAGGATCAGTCATTCTGACCATGTAGCACTAGTCAGTAGTGCCTCATTGATTGTTATAAATTTTAGGTGTGCAATGCTGTTAGCAAATTAGGAAAGGCAAATACAGTTTAGGGATAAAACCCAATTCTTTTCACATTGAATACAGAAATTATTAGATATGCTCTGCTTACTAAAATAAAAGTGGTTGAAAAAAGTGAAGGAGAAGAAAAGAAACAGGACATAAGAATGGGTATTTGGTTTTAATTAGTAAAGAACTGTGTGGGCTTGACTCCAGGACAAAAATCTTTGCTCTTCTAAATCCAATACAACAGCAGACAGTTTTCAAAAGTGTTCTGCAAGTTTGTTATAAATTATTTCCGTAATTCTCTTGGTTTTCTTCCATTATTTCTGAAAACATCACTGGAAAAATCTGGTACCTCCCAGTGATTACCAGCATCTGTTAGGAACAACAAAGGAGAATTTTTCCTTGTCACTGGTAAAAAAGCTTTGAGTTGTGAAATGCATTGTTCTACAGCTTCTCAGGTATAGGAACAAAACCCTATCCTTATATTATTACACTTTTTCTAAAAGGGAAACCAAGATCAGAATTGCTGGGTTTGGTGCATCAGCAAGTCACAATCCATCAGAAAGCTGTGCTCAATATGTATTGATATTGGTGTTTTTGGTACTCAAATGTTTCCATTTTGGTGTACAAACACTAAATAGGTTTTAGATACCCTTAATTACAAAATGTTATTTTACTTGTATTTGCTATTAGCTAGTCACTTGTTTCTTCCCTTCTGTTTGCAATGTGGAAAGGAGATCTGAAGGAGAGATGAAATAAACATTACAAAAAAACTGAGTGCCCAAGGCAAGTGAAGCAACAGTTTAGAACCAGCTGTTAATATGTTTCTCGTAATCACCTGCCAAACTGAAAAAAATTGTTTGAAAGTTGGGGTTTTGTCTTTAAAATATCTTCTTTTTGGTAGCCAAAGAAGGTAAAGTGAAGCTAATAGAGCAAAGGAAATGTGTCCTCTGTGCCAATTCCTGTTGAAATCAGTACCATCCCATACACACCCGCAGTTTGTCCTCAGACACTCAACAACCAAGTACCAGAGTTCAGGGTGTATGGCATGATGGACTTTTTGTCCAAAAGGCCAAATGCTAACAGTTGCAATGCATTATAACGCCCAGTTGGCTGGACGTCCTATATATGTACAACAGCAGGAGGCAGGACTCATTTCTATATTTAACTTAGGTAATCCTATTTTCTCAAAATAGTTTTGTTGAGTGAGATAATTGACATAAATTGGATATATTATAGGAGAGGGATGGTAGCAGTAGCAGGTGTCCCATGGCTTGACCTTAGTAGATTCTTTACAGTGTCTTACGTGTCAATTTTCCAAGTAACTTGGGGTTTCCTGGTTTAGAGAACGTTATTTTTTGCGGCTGCAAAATCGATTGATAAATTACATCAAGGGATAGTTAACCATTTTTTACTATTAAATGAGAAGGGTACTTTGATAGAGGTTCTGAAAAAGAGTTCTCTGGTACTACTCAGGGGGGCTCATAAATTCTATGCCTCTTGGGGAAAAAGAAACATTCCTACTGTTTTTGGCTAGCATAGCTCTGGAAGATGCTGAGCACACCAAGAATGAGGGCTACAGTTTACGATAATCTTGAAGTAGTGGTTTCATTGTTTTAAAACAGTATATTTGATTCAATAAAGACAATGGCAAAATACTACACTTGGGTAAGACTGACTAAATGTAAAAGACAAGCTGGAGAACAGGTGGGACAGTAGACAGAGTGCTGATAGGTGGTAAACTGAGCATGAGCTAATGATACCAGGCAGTTGTGGAAAAGGCAAATGTTAAAATGTAATGTGAGAACAGGAGTGCTGGCAGAGACACCTGAAGTGGTCTTTCCCTTTGCGTGGAGTTAACAGGAACCTAAATCATACTTTGTCCAGCTGAACTCTGCAAAAGGACAAGGAAAAAGTGGAAGCAGCCCAGAAAAAAAACAGTTGTGGTCTAGGAAATATGACATGTAGAAACCCTGAGGGTAGTTTAAACTAAGAGAAAGCCAGAGGAAGACATTATAATAATGTGTAACTGTATGAAAAGTTTCTGCAAAGAAGAAAGGAGTAAAACGTTATTCTTGTCTACCAGGAACACAATAAGAAGTAACAGGCCTAAACAGCTGTACAGAAAATGCATATATATAGGATGTACAGAAATTGGGGAAGGACAGAGAAGCACAGGGACATACTAACTGAAGGGCTGGAGAATTCTCCACCAGCATCGATTGTTAAGGACAGGTCAGACAAACGTTCCTCAAGAATGAGAAGAAACTGAGGACCATATGCAGCCAGGAACTGTGTGGGAATGGTAACTTGGAGCAATCTTGGTGAAAGAGAGGCTCTGAAAAGAAGCCAGAGTACAGGCATGAGTTTTAGAATCAGCTGAGCAAGAAAACTAGCACAAGCAAAACCTTCCACTCAGGTTGCAGACTGAACTCAATGGCAGACCAGCTACCTCTGTCAAAACCCTAACTAAACTTGGTGCAGATTTATATTTGTATGAGGACTAGAGGGCAGGACAAGGGTCAACATGACTAGATGGACTATGATGATGACAAATGTGCAGATCTCACAGTACTTCATGATTACCTCAACTACTTGATAGCATCTAAAGGGCAGTGATACTTAGAGATTATGCTTGATGTTTTATCTAAGCAATGGCGTGTCAAAGGTTTACTCAGCCAAAGCATATATTTTAGCAAGGTATCGCACTCTTTTCTTCTCCAGAAATAACTACTTTATATTTATGAAGACAGATCAGTTTGTTCCTATTGCTAAACTGTGGGTGTCTGCCAAAAGCATGAAATGTGTGCCAGAGTAACTTAAACAGACACGATGCTATGCACTTCAAAAAGCTCATTGCTCACTGGAGCAGAGAGTTCAAGAAGTTCACAGAGGCTGAGTGTGAGTAGAACAAAAGAATACATCTACATGAAAAATAGTACAAAATCTATGGGTGAAAAATCTGTGTTCTTACAACTGTGATTACAAGAGAAAGAGTAATTATTCTCCGTAAGTGGTCCACACAGAGGTGAGAAAATGACCAAAAGAAGCCAGGCATTTGATAAGCTATACCTCTCCAAAACTAAACCTTGGTCAGTCTGTATCCCACCACATACACCGGACTCCAGAGTTGCAACTAGTGTTGCAAGATACATTGCTAGAAGTCTTTAGAATACTCTTAACTGGCTTTTTCCAATTTAGTGATTCCTTCTTTTCTTCTTTTATGCCAAAACTCTTTCTCTGTCTCCATTTTGCTCTTACAGCCTTCCTGACTTTATCCTTTCTTTGTCCTTCCTTCATTAGATACTTAACTCTTTCACGGCTCTTCATTCAACACCTTTTCTTGTGGTTCTTTTTTTTTCCAATTAGGAGTTGTCCTTCTTGCTGTGTCAGTATTAAAAGTGTCAGTATTAAAGTGCCTCTTGATACCTGCCTACTGCCATCTCACACCACCTCCTTTTCCCTTCCATTTCTTCTCAGTTCTGCCCCGGCTGTTTTTTTTTAACAATTCTCTTGTGCTACTGTGCTCAAGTGCTTAATTCTCTTGTGCCACTTGTGCTCTTGTGTCCTTGCTACTTTCACCTAAGCTTTTTATGCCTTCCCATCTTCTAGCCCTAACCGTAAGCCTCACAGGGTTATCTTATTTCTCTGCATTACAGACAACTTGTATGTTCCTAATTCACACTGCCAGGACTCCAGGTAGGAGACCACTTCTTCCTTCTTGAGTTCACTGCAAGCCAGAAATGCATGTAAAAATCCTGCTCTGCCCCTATAGTTCTGGCCTAGACAATATTTGACTGGGTTGCAGGCTTACATATTGTGGTTCTTCTTATACCCTCAGATGAACCAGAGGAACTGTTCTGCAGAGGCAGACTCTAAAAATGTTAATTGACAAACTTGATGTTTGAACAGATACAAACACATTTCTCAGAAACAGCTCTGCCAAATTTAAATTGCTTTTCCTGGGAACAGCCAGAGACTTGTGCCTACACTTTAGTAACCTTAACCCAGGCCAACTTTGAAAACATGAACACTTTAATGATTCTTTTTTTAAGAATAGGTTTAAAAGAGGCGAAGAAACATAAAGAACTCAATAGCATGCTGTAAATACAAGGGTTTTTTCTTCACCTTCATTGTTCTCAGGAGCAGCAAAAGTTTTACAAATGCACATGCATGTCCTGCCCAGACGTGTGATAGCAGTGACTGGAAGTTTTGCTTTGGACAATACAGTTCAGAGGTATTTTCATGTGCATCTCTAGCTCGAGGCCATGCTAATGTGCCTAGACTGCTCGACTAGCCCAACTAGCTTATTCAGACTTCTCTTCAGCCTTCCTGCCCCACTCCAAATGATGACAGGAAGGCCTAAATCAAGGATCCTGGAAAAGCCACCCAGCCCATCTTTACCAGAATGTCAAAGTGCTGCAGGTCATCACTCTGCCCTAGGATCTGCTCCACCATAGTTGTGCCTGGGAACTGTCTTGTGCCTTAACATCTCTGATAGGCAAACCCTTTTACAGTGGTAGACAACAAATCCTTTTGCAGATATCCTTGGTACAGCGACATTTTCCCAAGATGGTTCTGCAAGGCAGTCTGCCAGCATGGAAAGTGACAGATAAAGTTGGTGAACTCCAGCACAGTTATAAAGTTAAATGTTATATTCAACAGCAAGAGTTGACTGTGGGCGTTGCTACTCTGTTAGATGTTTATAAAAAGTAATTGCATGTTTATAAAGGGTAATTAAGAAAGAGGACTTCAAAAACAACTTCCTTCAAATACAACTTTTTCTCTTTGCTATAGCAGTTAACATTTTGACTCACCTTTCTAGGAATGGTGAAACTTTTTGCCAATCCTGAGGTACTAATAGAGTAGCAACTGACATTTCAAACATTCACAGCTAGACTGGATATAGCTGAGTCTTAAAATGAATTTGGCTCTATAGAAAAATATATATATTTTTCTACTTATCAGTTGACTTTTCTCATCTTTCTGCATGGAATGTTTTAATCCACTTTTAGTATTTTTTTTCCAAATATTTTCATTGCTATTATACCTATGAGATGTCCAAAAAATAATTACAATGTCACTGAGTGATCAGCAAAGATTAACACAGTTCTTATGTTCAAATGGGTTTAGATGTGCCTTAATTTACGTGACCAAATTCAGTAAGAATCACCCTACTGATTAATTCACCTGCACATTTAAATCAACATCTAGGTGGAGAGAAGGACACTTCAAGGTGTGTTCTTCAGTTATAGTTTGAAAGTATTACTTTAGCATACTTCTTCCTTATCATAGTTCTTCTTGACCAAAATGACTTTTTGAAGGAGATAGCTAGAATATAACTTAAACCAAGGGAAATAGGTACAGTGTCTGCGGCAGGCATTTATTTATAATCATACTACTAGGAGGTCATTTCACAGATTTTCACTCTTAACAGAGCTCCCCAAAACTGGGAAATTGCCTGATTGTGTAAGCTGTGAGTACACAAAGGGGCTTGTGGAGATTTATCCTTTTGTCAAACTCTATTGATTGGCTCTGTAAAAAAGTGCTGCCTCCCTCATAGTAACATCCTCTCGTATGGAAAGAAATCAAACAAATAGACTTGTGGACCTTGAAAGAGCAAGGTTCGTAATAAATTTCACACTGTGCATATGGAATGAATCTTAACACTTTTTCCTTGCTTTCTATTTCCCACTTAAATGAGCAGCCCTAATAAGGGAGAACTACAGACATCTCATAATTAAAATAAGTAAATTTCCTTGTTTGGTAAAAGCATTACTATTTTTAAGTAAAACCACTGAAACTCCAGTATATAATTTCATCTTATTCTTCTCCCAGTACAACCCTGCATCTCCAATATCAACAGCAGGAATCTGGTCATGCAATTCTTTATGCCCTCATCACTCTTATCAAAGGTCTGTGGAGCTCAGTGCTCAGAATGTACCTTCCAATAAGGCTTTAAATTCCCAGGACATCATGGATTGTAACTTCTCTTTGGGCCCAAACCTCACACAAGTGAGATCAGTGGCCTACTTGTGCCCTTGTGACAGCCCTGTGGCTGCGACTTCAGATCTCTGCTCTAGGACTGCCATTTGAATGGCTTTCTACAGAGCAGCTGGGACTGAGCACCCACCAAGCCACCATGTATTTATCAGATAAAAGGAAAAATGTTGTGGGTACACTTTGGGCTGGGGAAAAAATATAGGTCTCTGTAATATTAGCCCACTTTCTAATAGGAAAAGAACATATAGGATTATTTGTGTTAATAGGAAGGTAAACAGGTAGTATTCTATTTTGAGAGCATAATTAGCAAGATATTTAATGATGCTAGACGAGACTGCAAAGAAGCAAACTCCGTACCAGCACAGGGTACATGAAGGAATCTGGTTAGGGTCTATTGCAAGGCACTATGGTGAATTAAAACAGAGAATAGGATTTGTTACTTGTCAAGTACCTGCATGTTGTGTACTGAAAGATTAATAATAGAGGTTTCCTGAGGCCAGTAATACAAATGTCTTTAGTTACTGACATTTAATGATGGTAACCTTCTATGACAAAAGAATATAATAACTATTTCTGTAGGGGAAAAAATCATCTCTGGGTTGAACATGGTGGTTATTATAGGATCTGATTATATTCATTATTAGCAAGGAAGGTATCACTTAGGAATACATAGATATACTTCAAACTTAACCTGATCAGTTTGTTCGCTTCATGTTTCAAAAAACATAACTAAAACCTCTTATGAACGAATACAAAGCACCTCTAAAATTTTTGAACAAATTACTCATTTGGAGCCTGTATCCTCTGCATTTCCCTGAGCTCTTGATCTCCTTTTCTTAATGATGTAAGAAAAAGAATAAACCAACCAACCTACTTAATTTTCTTACAAGTAGGCTTACATTACATACCCAAAAAGATAACCAGCATGTCCAAGTGAATGCTGCACCTGCCTGACTAATTGGGCAGCACAGGTAGGCTTAAAAAGGGACTGCATGAACTACATTCAGCAGAGCCTGGGGAGACACAGAGTCCTCTTCTTTTTTCCCCACAAGAAGTGTAAAAAGCTCACACAGGAATACTGTTTTAAAACGCTCCTGGCTTCTCATTCTTTTGCTGTAAAAGTCTGCTTTCCCTGATCTGATTAGAAAGATGCCAATTTGCAGAAAACCAAGTATACACACATCAAATGGGCCACCTGCAACCAAACTGTCTCAGGAGTCCAGCTGTGTCTGAAAAAGCAGCCTCCTTAGTGTCTGTCAGATCCACCTGCGTTCGTGTCAGGAATGAAAATAGCAGGGGGGTTTCATATATTCTAACAGAGTAAAAGATTAGGGTTTTAATTAGAAACAAAGGTGCAAGAGAAGTAAATAAATAACTAAATGTAATGGTAGTAGGTGGTATCTGGAACTGAAATGCCTCTTTAAATTGCTGGTGCCTTAGCTATTACTGACAGCAGTAGGGAGGGGAATGGAGCACCCTGTCTTCTAGACCAGTATCTTCAGGATTAGCTCTGTAGCTCAGGGAGACAAGCCCTTGTCTCCTGTCCCTGTGCATAGTGGCATCTCTTCTGCTCCCTTGCCACTCTCTCTCACTTCTAAGAGGAATACAGCATTAAGGTTTATATGGATTTTGGTTACAATACCTTCCTCTCATCACCTTTTATTTTTTTCCCCACCTTTGGTTTTCGAAGCTGGACTGCAAAATGGAAATGCAGCAAACAGGCTGAGAGCTTCAGCTGGCATTTTCACTGTACTCCTTAACCAGCACAGCCCTTCTACAGGAAAGGCTGTATTACAGACTACACTTCAAACCAAGATACTATGCAAGTTATTTATCACAATAAGTGTTCTTGTACCTACCTTATGCTACTCATCATTTCCAGCTCATGCCCAGCTTTTCACAGGCGTTGCATATACAGATGGCAGGCTTGGAAGTCAGTACTCTCCTTACTTTCTTCCTCCTCTTCCTGCCTTCCCACCCCATTAGTTTTGGAGGTCCTGACATCACAGGCCCTACTTTACGAAAAGTGGTACAGCTGTGAGCTTACTTAAAACAGGTGTTACAAATGCAGATCGTATAGGATGTTTTCGTTAGCACCGTAGAGCATTTGGATTTGATTTAATTCGCACCATGCTGCAATAATACATTGCACACTGACACAAAAGCGGCTAACTAAGGGTAGCAAAGCGGCAGGGGGTGGGACTGGCGATTCCTCCCTTGCCTTTCCGCCCCCCAGCAGCAGCCGGCCTTCAGCCCTTCACGAAAGCCTCAGCGAAGGCACCATCTTGTGCTAGTCGCAGATTGGGAGAGAAAGGCTGCTGCCTAGCGGTGGCAGTGAAAGGCGGGCAGCGAACGGCTGTCATGGACCACCACGGGCAGCTGGACTGCTGCTCCTGAGCCAAGGCCGGAAGGGGGGAAGTTCTTCTGGCTCCATCCACTTCCGTCTTGCATCCTCCGGAGCAGCAAACCTTTGTGCTGCCCTGCGCTAGGGGAGGATTGGTACCCAGACGACCATCTCGTTTGTCTTTCAGCAATGGGCTGTCTGGGAGCACACACCTGCCGGACCTGGTTCATGAGGCTCCACTTGGCAAGCAGAGAGGTCCCACAAAGTCCTTGTCAATGAAGAGCCATCAGCACTAACCCAGGGAGTTTCCAGAAGATTAGAGTGGTTCTTACAACACTCCATCATATTCCTCAGTGATGTCACAGTAAATCATTAGTATCGAAAACTGACACAAGGCACAAATTATAGACAACTGGTGACTATTAGTGTGAGTGGGACAGTATTACTGAACACTAAGCCCATTTGAAAGCATTACTTTAAAATCTAAGAAATACAGCCATACAAACACAAATCATTGCTAAGGAGTGGTAGATTGTAAACTTGGTTACAATCATGGTTACACCAGCTGCAGGTGCTCAAAGTAGCCTGGAAACACAGGCCTTCCAAGAGTGACTCCAAAGCAGAAAGCACTCTTCCAGTCTGTGTAAGCATGGGAGTAGCATACAGGAACAGGAAGGTGATGCTGTCTCAAGATATGCTGCTACAATTCTGTGTATTGTATTCTACATCCAGTGCCAGTGTCTTAAATTTAAAACTGACATAGGAAAAGAGGAGAGGAAAAAAGCCACATAAATTATCTGAGGGCTGAGAGAAGAAAATAACTTGCATTGAGGGTCTTCAGCTGCTGTTCGGTAACATTAAAATCTGGTTGAAGATATGTCAGATCAAATAAAAAGTATTGCACCTACTTGACACATGTCAAAAAGCAGTACAAATTAATTGTGCTAGTTTAAACCTGTTCCTAGAATGAAGAGGTAATTTTATCCTGACCAACTTCATGCTGGATGAAGTATCATGTGTCTGCGCCACTCTAGCTCTAGGTCAGATCCAGTAATGTCTGTTTCCCTGTAGCTGGCATAAATCCACCATAAAAACTATAAATTTGGCATGAACACAATATCACATGCAGTAGCTAATGCATCAGAAATATGATCACTTGCTCCTATATTACCTGGATCACACTAGTGCAGATGGAGGACCTGACATCTCTGTAATAAGCAAATTGAAAGATGATCTGATTACTGTATAAATGAAATCATAGTAAGAAAGTACTAAAAGGTACTAAGGAGTGCTTTAGGTTAACACAGAATGAGAAACAGCAAGCACTACTGGGGAAAAAACTCAAGGCGAGTCAAATTCAAGCATGGCGCTTCAAACACGTTGTTTATGTGAGAGCAAAGATGTTCAGAAAACTACACTACCAAGTAAAACAGTGGATTCACCATAGAAAATGGCAGATTCGTCACCTTCTGTGCTCTTCAGATCAGGACTTGAAGTTACTCTGAAATACATGCTTCAGTCAAGCACAAGTTACCGGGGCAGCACAGCTGGTCATAACACATAGGAAGGCAGAACAGCTATCACAGCAGTCCCTTAAATATCTATGTTTCTGCATTATGGGCTATCTTGTCTCTCTCAGCATACCTCTAATCAAAACTTCCCTTCCACATGCATGTTTGGCATAATAGGTGAAACAAAATTAGGAATGATAAAAGCTTCCCTGTGGAGAGAAAGAAGTCACTAATTATGCAACAAGGTATGAGTAAACTTTTCTCTGCTTCACACAAACATAAAAGAATGCTTCAATACAGATGGAAGATCATTGGTAGTAAAAGTTGGATTAACAAAACATTTATAATGAAAAGTGGAACAGCTTTATTCACTTCAAAATTTTAAAGCCAGAAAAACTGCAGCAGGCTGCATCCATCAAGTGAACATTATTTAATTACCCATCAATTGTATGTTTTATTCATTATACTTGCAGTCCAGTTTAATCATGACACTATTTTAAACTGTTGTTAGACTATTTCTTCTACAGACATTAGGTTGAATAAATGTCAAAAGAAAGTCTGGCTGTTCTATCAAAGTACTAAATCTCTTTTCAAACACTATATGCTTATCAAATGCCCTAAATCAGCATGACCAGTACCTCTACACCTAACCTCTGGCACAACCAATGCCATTTTATAAGGCAAACAGCCATAACATATAGGTGGAGTCTGATCATGTATCACACCCCCTTCTTTCTGCTCCCCTTCCAAACTGCAATAGGACTATTTGCCCACCAGCATTGTTGTCAGGATGTGGTGGCACCCATTATGGAAAGGGAAGCATAACAGCACATGAGAGACTGCCTGTAAAATCCAGCAGCAACAAGTGGACTTCTGCTGCTGGACAGCAAACCCTGAGATCCACTGGTGGTCAGGAATGTTTCCGCCATCATTATCTTCTTCCTCCAAGGACTGAGTGAGGAACTCATGTTCTTTTAAGTAAAGTCTGAGTTCAGATTACAATTGTTATGTCATGAATTTGTTATTATTCTGCAGAGGGTTACGAACACCAGGTAAGTTAAAATTCTAGTTAATAAGAAAGCCATGCAAAGTATTAGGAATTCTGTTTAACTTCAAGCTATGCTGATTGCTAAAAATTCTGTGTAAAAGTGATCTATGTTAACTGCTAGAAATTGTAGATAACAATAAGCCATGCTAATTGTTAACATTTTTATGTAATAACAAAGCTCCAGTTATAGCACGACCCTTTGGCAATTGGTCATTCTACCAAGAGTCCCTCAAAGAACCTCCGGTCCCCATCACTTCAGGTGACACCCAGAAAAACTCCTAATTTGTGCTTTTTGTTGCTCTTTCACGTAACAATAGAGTACTAATAATAAAACATTTCAAATATTAAATGATTCAATAGAATCTCAAAATGGTTTCATGAGAAGAGGCTGCATGCTGCAATGATAATACTGGAGCAACATGTATTAGAAACAAACTTGTTTGCTATACAAACTTTGTTACAATGAGGGCTTTTGTTTTGGCAAGAGAAGGAGTATACTCCAACCACAGATGAGAAGACCCCCCAAATTATCAGAGAAATAAAATGTATGAAAGCACAGTGCTTCTGACTAAGTCAAGCAGTAATGTTGAAAAAGAAGCCACTGACTCAAAAGATGTATGCATACCAGCAGGGTAACATTTATTTCAGTCATCCAGTGGTGCTCATTGATTTCTGATCAGAAATTCTTGAGAACAGCAGAATGCATTGAATTCAATTTATTATAACTATATATAACTAATGCCTTCAGCTTTCTGTGAACCAAATTTGTTGTAGGTGGTACCCTCCACCTAACTTCGTGCAGCAAAGAAATCTTAGTGATAACAAGTATATCCCTAACACAGTGCTTTAGCACTTTAACCACTCTCTGTTTTAAATTTATCCACAACAGCCTACAGCTTCTATCCCTAAACTGTCTGCAGAAATACTGCAGATGGATTTCCAATATATTGGTTTTGGTTGAGTGGCAAATTGCAATTTCTGATGAATTATTAAACGAATGTTTTCTAGGAAGCAAAAATATTAATATTTATATATTAAAATTATAGGAAGCAAAAATAGAATTAACAATAGAATTATGGATTCTATTTTAAAATAGAATTAGGGACAAAAATTGACAAACTAAGTCAGAAAAATGTTTGCCTCAAAAGTTACGTAGCTCTTTAACACATAATGGCATAAAGTAGTCACATGAACTTGCCATTTCTGAAAACCCATTTTTTTTCCCATGAGCAGGAAACCAAAAGTCAAATTCCTTATGAAAGAACTCAATAGAAAATTGGATTGGAACAGAAGACAAAACACTCTCAGCCGAATATGTCAGAAGGTACATTCTGGTGATGTACTCCAGAACCAAGTCCCACTGAGTGCAGAACCAGGTGACAAATTGCAGAGCTATGTCACTTCAAAGCTATCACCAACAGTGGGTCAAAGCTACTTTTTCTTTCAGATCCTGATCGGTGAATACATAACTAATTAGAGTTACAGCATTCACTGACATCTGATATGGCAAAGTTTCTAAAAAAGAAAAAAAAAAAAAAAAGATAAATCGGCACTTTGGTAGTGAAGTGAGAATGATGAATTGAGCATAAAGAACCAACTTTCGTGTTGTGGAACAGAAAGCCTACACTGACTTTGCTTTTTCCTGTGCTCAGTGCACAGCAGTACGGCTCACTCGGTGCTTGCTCTTTCACTGCTGTCGTGGTTTTGCATTCGGGCCATCCTCACGCGTGCTTCCACGGCTTGCTTGGGCTGCCGGCTCTACTCCAGGCGCTGCCGGCGCTCGCTCTTGCTGCCGCAACGAGCACTTTGCGTGTTCCTTTACATAACATTTGAATTAGCTTCACCCAAAACTTTGCTCCAGCTTAGCGAAACCTCATTCTATTTGTTTTCTTTGTTTGTTTGCTTGTCGTAAGACAAAACCCGAAAGCAGACATCCTCTCCCCTGCTTCCAGCATCGGAGTACCACCTGCTCCTTCCCTTCGCTTTCCTTCTAGGAAGCGAAGAGATGCCCACCCGACCGGCCCCTACGTTTCGATCGAAGCCCGGGGACTCTGATTAACTGCTCCCTCGATCACTCTGGAGACCACCCGCGTCTGGCACAGAGAAGGGAGCGAGCGATGCTGCAGCCAAGACCTGCTCCGGCCCCACCGCCCACCCGGCCCCGGCTGCTCCCGTTCCCGCAGCTCCCCTTGTATCTTTATTTCGCCCGTTTCCCGAGGGGAGGCTGCAGCGCTTCGCCTCCGCCGATCTCCCTCCCCGAGAGCAGTGGCGGGCGGCTCCGGGTGGCGCCGCTAGCGAGGGGGGGCAGCGGAGGGGGGATCGGGAGCGGTGCCCGGCGGCGGTACCTGTAGAAGTAGTGCCAGCAGAAGAGGCAGCAGAGGAGGCGGCAGCCGAGCGGCTCGAGGCGGGGCGGGCTGCGCAGCGCCAGCAGCAGCGCGGGTACCAGGAAGGAGGGCAGCTCCTGCAGGAACCAGGCGCAGCGAGCCGGTACCCGGCCCCGCTGCCGGCACAGCCGCTCCTCGTGCTTCCCGTAGCGGGACGGTACGCGGAGGTACAGCGAGAGCTGCAGAAGCGCCAGGGCCCCCAGCAGGGAGCTGAGCGCCAGCACCAGGCTGGGGAAACACTGCATGCTCGGGGGCTGGAGGGGGCACCGAGGCGAACAGCCCTTGGCCAGCGCCAGCCCCGGCCTTATTAGAGCCGGTGCGGTCACCCCGCCCCGCCGCGCTGCCTCCCATCGCTCGGGCCCGTCAGAGGGCGCAGCCCCTCTTGCCGGCTCGGCGGGGGCGCCCCAGCCCGCCCCGAGGGGAGCTGCCCCCGCGGCGCCCGCTCCGCACCCATCCCTCCCTCTGTCGGCCCGGTTCGGCCGCGCAGCCCGCGGTGACGGCTGCTGCTGGAGAGGCGGCAGCACCCACCGGGGGAGCGGCTCGGGGGTGAGGGCGCATCCCGGCGGTGTAGGGGGTGAATCCCGGCACCAGGCGATTGCCGTCGGTGAGGTGGGAGCGGAGGCGTTTCTTTCTCTCTGCCCCGCAGGTGTTTCACGGGCAGCCCCGGTGGCTGAGGCGGTATAGACCTCAGTGTTTCTGACACTGCACCCGCCTCGCCGCAGCTTGCCCGGTGATGTGGGAAGCGCTGGTTGAGCTGCCCGCTGCTAGCAGGGAGCGCCGCGCCGCTTGTGTGCATGCAGGTGGAGAGTGAAGGCAGAGAGGTGCTAAAGGCGGGTGAGAATTGACAGATGTAAATGCCCGTGGAGGACAAGGGAAACCCAGTCCAAAATCTGTAAGCCTGACAACTCCAGCTCCTATTTGGCATAGCCAGACTATGCTTGATCTTTTCAATGCCTCAAGTTTCAGTTAAGATGGTCCTGATTTAAGTGCTGGCTTTGGGATATGCTCACAAAAGCTTTGGTCTCAACCACATGAAGTGGTTTTAACAACAGTATACCTACAGCTATATTCCAGGAATTAGGCTTTTAGTAGCTTGTTTCCTCAGGGCTCTTCATTCACAGAATGCACTGTGTATTCTTATAGGCCATTACAGCATGCCACTTCAAGGCCATGAATTATTGTTGCATTTGTGTCATTTTTGCAGCATCACTGAGAAATCAGTCGATTCAGCTCTGCAAAGGACTGAATGCCACACAAAATGCTCCAGAGAGCAGAGTTGGGATTTGTTGGGGTTTTCTATTCAAGGTCTGAGTGGTGAATGCGCTGATCTAGGATGTGGGAGACTTGGATTCAACTTCCTCCTCTGTTTAAGGGTATTCTATTTCTGCAAAGGCTGACCAAACCACTAGGCTACACACTATCCATAGCCCAGGAGTGCTTATTCTCTTATGTTGGCTGTTCTATGGGGCAGTTCCTTAAACAGAGGAGCTGAGCTCTTTCACCTAGGGACAGCTTCTCCTTTATCCACTGTAAAGTGCTGTAGTTCTAAGGTTGTGTTTGTTGCAGTACATAAAGCAGGTCAAGGCTGTTGTGGCCTTGGAGATGTGTGGCATATTACAGCAGTCAGACGCATGCTGTAGCACTCTTCCCCCACAGAAGCTGCCTGTTTGCCTCCAAGCTGCCTGCTGGAGACAGTCTCTGGCACACACCATCTCCCAGCTGCATGTCAAAAGGGCTAGCTGGGCTGAACCAAAACTGTACCAGGTATACTGGCCATGAAACAGTAGAGATCACAGCAGACTAGTGGCATTGACACCCGTGTTCAAGCAACAGTTCCTGGCTGTGAACCAGCAGTGGAGGAAGGTGCCTGCAGGAAAGATTTAGAAATCTAAGGCTGTATCTGATTAGGAAGAAGTGCAGTCCAAAAGAAATAGCTCTGTAGTGAAACAGCTGGATATGAGGACCCAGCATCCATAATAATTCATTGGGAATTACTTCAAACTACCTCTAGTGTGACACAATGAACTGAACATACATTAGCAATTAGAAGCGCATTAGAAGCATTCATGGGGTGCATCTCCTGACTTAGTTTCATCTGAAGGAGAACCAGTGATGGACTCAGATGGTTTCATGAAGCAAATCAAAGCTCAGTAGCTAGCTGGGGATGATTGTGAGGATCACTTCAGGAGTATGCTTTTCATTCAAACCAAAGCTCTAAAGGAGTCACAGCATAAGAACTAGAGGGGGCTGTGATCCAGAACACAGCACTTCTAGCTTCAGGTAGTTATCATCCTCATCATCCTGGTTGGCTGGATTCAGGCCAAAGGGGGCTAGCTCTACTTATTCACAGGAGAAAACAAATGATGCAGGAATTCTAATGTTTAAACACTGAGCTACTCAGATAGAAACCATTTCCAGTCCATGGAGAGAAGGAGACACTTAAGGTGAGATTCATCTCATCCAAAGAGACAATAAAACAGATGCATTGCTCAGAAAAGCCTGTTTCTCTCCCTTGACTCTAAAAGATGTCTAGACAAATGTGTAAGGAGAGCTGAGCCCCAGTCAGCTCTGTAAGTTAGAGCTCTGAAGTAATTTATATGGACAGACATTCCTCTAAGTACCACAGCACAGATACTCATTGCTGAAAACAAACACAGCATGTTTATTCACTGCATTCAAAAACCGGACCAATCTTCCCCTGATGATTCTTTCTTCTTGCCTAAGTACCACATCAGAGATGAGAAAGGTGAAAGCAGTGCTGCAGAAGCATTCTTTGTCTATGTCAGTGTGTTTTGAGAAGGTGGCAAGGTGCAGTGCTGAAAGAATGTCATTTGTATAGGATCACCAAAGCTTTATTTTAAATCAAACTCGATTTTTCCCCCATGGATGCCTATGTGGATGTTTGTTTCATAAGCAAAGGAGCACCAGACAGTAATAAATCTTGCCCTGAAATTATCTTGAGCCATCAAGATCAGGCTCCAGTAAATAACAGATACTCCAAATGCTTTTTTATGTCTCAAAAGTAAGTAATTCAGTGGGAGTATTTGCTGGAAAAAAAATACTTTGCAGCCTGATGAGTTTGAAGGGAGAGGAGGAAAATGTACAATCTAAGCCCTGTTTGCATATCTGATAAGACTTGAGAACTCTTGGCTTGTTTTACTTCTGAAGAGAAAAATCCAGCTCTTCTGACGGATTGAATTGTGTGAGTATAGAGGAGGTACAAAATGAGGCATGCCAGAGGCATAAATTTATCAATAGGAATCATCTGCAGAAAAACTGTGGGCCATCTCTAAGTCTGAAGGTCTGTGGATTTATGATTTTTTTCAGAAGAAAGTTATAGGCAGAAGTCACGTTGGTTTTGTACTGCTGCAGGTCTCTTCCCTGAGTTCGGGAGACAACCAAGAATCAGCATGGTCCAGTGCAGAACCCCAGAATGGCCAGAGTGTAGCATTCCCAAAGCACAGACTGCTGCCATCTGACATGCCTGTGTCTCCCCTGATTCCTTACTGTATGTCTCTGCTCCGGGTGAGAAGAGCATGATTCTGTTTGGTTGAATTTCTGTGGTCCAGAGAAACTTCTTATCTGAGAGAGCTCTCCTAAACCAGAATCAGAGGAGAGTGGAAGAAGTGGTTTGCCACTTTTATCAAGAGGACTTGGATCTTGGGTGTAGCGAGTATCAGTAGATGTACAGATGTTCAGCTCTTGCAGTTGCACATCTATAACCTTTAGGAAGGGCTGCAGGAGTAAGCTCTGAGTGAGAACACTCAATAAGATGAACAGGTGCATAAGATAGTTCCTTAGATATCCCAGAAGTTATATGTGCACTGCTGTCATTTTGAGCAAATCTTTTTCCAGTGCTGACATGAACGTAGCTAGACTGAAGTCATCTAGTCCATCTCTGCTCATGGAGCCGTCAGCTGCTGCTGACACTATGTTTTACATCATGTGTATCCAGTGCTGAATAAAAATCAGTTCATTTCCTTGTGTTTCATTTCCTATTGTGCTGTCCTCATAGAATTTTTAATGCCACAAGGGCACAGAGTTAATAATCTGATACAGATATTTCCCTCTCCATCACAGCAGTCTTTTACTACTGAGTGGGTACTGTCATCTGCTGATGTAAGGAGCTGCATGACAGTCACTTTGCATCACATGTTAGATCCAGAAGGTGAAATTTAAAACATTTAAAAAAGGAGAAAATTCTTTTCACTTTCCTTCAGTCAAAGATCACATTACAAAGGGGAGGAACCAAACACATGGTTGGTAAAACTGCATTTTAAAGGCTTGTTCTGTGCTGGCTGCAAGAAACTGTAAAAAGCAATTAGAACTGCAGAAGTGTGCATTAATTTGACTTGTGATATTTAACAAGTAAGCTACTGCTGTTGTTTGCACTCCTAACACTGATGGAAGTGTGAGAATGGGTTTTGAGGAAGACAGGGCAGAGTGGTACAGTGTGTGTAAAGAAGGAGGAATAAACCTATTGCAGGATTAACTTTAACCTAGCGCACACAGAGTTTTGCACCAAGTTATTTTTAATAGTGGGTTTCATCATTACTGGGGTGAATATAAAAACTATCAAAGACAAAAGCCCCAGCACAATAGACACTTAATGTTTTAAGGCCGGCTTTCCTTGCACTTCAGATTTCTTTGAACATCATTGACGTAAATCAGCCACGAGATTGGAATCAGTTCTCTCCTTTAGTTAATCTTATTTTATCAAGTGGCGTTGTTGCTGTCTTGTCAGTTTTTCATATCTGATCCCTGAGAACACAGTTCTTTCAGCAGAGGAGGGAGACACCTTCACACCAACATTACTCCCCCCACTGCATTTGTTAACGTTAAAACATCTTTGCCACCGAATGTTACAAGGTGAGGAAACACACTCAAGTTAACTGGCGCATTGAAGCTCGGCCAGAGAGTCCCAGAATGAAAAGCAGGGGGAGCTTGAGGAGCACAAGACAACCTTCCTCATCTTGTGCCTGGCTTAAAGCCTTGAGTCCACGCAGTGCAGAACTGCAGTTTCTGTGCTCACCAGAAGCCGGGACATAGTCGTTGCAGACAGTTTCTCTTGGGAAATTAGCTGTAAACGCAAACATGTTTCTCAAAATCATTGTAAACCATGTATTCCCAAAGATTTCTCAGCACATCGCAGATGGGAAGGCCACCTCCTGACAAATTTCTTGTGAATGCTCCAAAGCTTGGGGGTGCTAGAGCAGCTAAAGCAAGTGTCACTATTATTTTAACGTGGTTAGTTACTTTCTTTTCAGAAACAGTTGAATTGTTGGCTGACCTTTCGCAAAAACATTTGAGCAGACGTCAAACTGGAGAGCTGCAGGCTCTATGGTTAGAGATGGTGAAGTTATGAACGATGTAAAATGGGGACAAACAATAGGAAATGCCAGGCATCGCTAATGACTTTTGGTACTTTTTCACCCTACCTGCCATGTATGGAAGTAACAAATGAGGCAGAGCAGCCCCTGCTCTCCTGCCTTTCCCTGCCTGTATCTCAGCAGCAGGGGTTGCCGCTGTACCACTGATGCCTGCCCAGCCCATGACTCAGTGGCATGGGTGGTCTGAGCCCTAGGAACTCCAGCTATGCTGGCTTGCAGGGCAGATGCCTTCCCTGGAGCTCTTAGGCCCTTTCCGGTAAAAATCAGGGGCCTGCCTGAAGCAGTGTCACAACTTCCAGCTGATGCAATTGGGTTTCTCTTCCATGGAAATGGATAGTGCAGGAAAGGGACAGGACATGGGCATAATAGGGCTGTCATCCTTATATAGAGTGGTCTAGGTAGTGAATTCTGAGTACCCAGGTCCTGTAGATACATATTTATACCTCAGTTATCTGTTTACTGTTTGTTTCCAACCATGTAAATTAGAGAGACTTTGAGTTCTGAGCTCATAGGATGGTTGGCAAGCTGAGAAACAGGAAATCTGATGAATACTTTAGGTCTGTGGATTGCTAAATGGCTGCTGCTGCTGAACCCATGACACAATTGTTTTGCATAACTGGGAGGCATGGAAAGTTTTCCTTTCTCACCAACAAGCATACACCTTCCTAGCTGTCTGTGCTGTTTCATTCAGCCTGTTTGCACTGCACTGAGGCAGCAGTCCCACTTCAGCTTCTCTGAGACACTCCAGTGTCCAGATTACCTCCCAAAGGCCCCCCATACCTAAGCACACTCCACAGACGGAGGCTGAACTGCAGCAACCCTCAGATGCTAGAAAACCACAGACACCATAGAAAGCCTGAGACAAACCTGAGCCGTTACTCACAGAAAAACAGGATGGGCTGCTTGGGGTAATTCAGTGTGATGCACAAGACCATTGTCATTAATACCTCTATATGATCATCTGTTACTATTTTAGAGTATCCTGAACTCTCAGAACTGTAATAGCACAGCAATATAGGTGTTCTGCCTGTCAGTATTTTATGGCAAGTCAGCTCTCAATCAGACCCTTGCAACAAGGCTGATGTTGAGTATCCCAGGCTGCATTAGGAGGAGTGTTGCTAGCACGTGGAGGGAAGTGGTCCCTCCCCTCTGCTCTGCACTGATGGGGCCATATCTGAGCTGTGTTCAGGGTCTGTGTTCTGGGCTCCCCAGTGTCAAAGAGAAATGGGGTTACTGGGCAGAGCCTGGCAAAGGGCCACTAAGATGTGACTGCAGCACTTGTCCTGTGAGGAAGGGACAAGAGAGATGGGACTCTTCAGCCTCAAGTCTCAAGGTGATCTCATCAATGCATGTAATATCTAAGACAGGTTGCAAAGAAGAATGAATCAGGCACTTTCCAGTGGTGCCCAGTGACAGGACCAGGGGAAATGGGCACACACTGAAACACTAGATTTTCCATCTGAACATCAAGAACTGATGTGAGGTTCACTGCACACTGGCACAGGTTGCCCAGAAAGGTCATGGAGATATCTCTTCTTGGAGGTAGATGGTCGAAAGCTGTCTGGACACAGTCATGGACAGCCTGCTCTAGGTGACCCTGCTTAAGCAAGGGGGTTGGACAAGATGACCTCCAAATGTCCTTTCTAACCTCAGCTCTTTGTGATTCTGTTAAATTCTGTGGCAATTTCTTTTAAACTGAGGTAGGGAAGTTACCAAGTGAACCCTTTACTATGTGAATGTTGCTAACATTTAATTCAGTAAGCAGATAGGTTTACTTGTGCTTTCAGTGCATTTTCATTTTGTGATTATAATCACAATATATATAACCACATTTATACATAAAAGCTGCTTGTCTTTCATATTATTTTGTTTTCCATTTTCAGTTGTTTACTCTCCCAGAATTCCAAGACTTGAATGAAGCTAGCATCTTCATGTAATCTCTTGATCCTAATATTTAGGGTATTATGACAAACCTCAATTAAAGTAAAAGTTGCAATAAAACTAAGGTGATAATATTGTGTTGACACTACAGGCGGTCTGCAGCCTCCTGCACCTATTTTGCATGCAAACTGTCTATAGGAAACAGACCCTTGCCAACACTAACTACCAAAGAATGCATTATAAACCCAGCTAAGAGCTATTTGTTTTAGGCCAAAACTGTGCCAAGGATCATTCTAACAATTAAACAGTTGCCCAATAGTGCCATT
>JASSUY010039291.1:0-22100 GCA_032466535.1 Forpus xanthops | reverse complement strand
ATCACCCAATTCAGCAGAGTACATGCAGCCAAAGGTTGCCAGAATGTATTTACTTTTAATAAAAGAGTAGGTTTCTCCACAACAGTCTGAAGCCATTACAGTTTCTAAAACAAACTGGATAATCACAAAATCAATACGCTATTGCTTGTTATGTTTTTAAAGAGGCAGGACAAGCCACAATTCAGTAAGTCAAATCGTCAGAGTGCAAATAGTGAAAAAGAAGTTTCTTCTTGAGCCGTGTCTGAGTAAGAAGAGTAACTATGGGTGTCTGTCATCCCAGTCTCAGCTTCTGCAGAACCACTGAGGCCCCATCTGTTAAGCTGACTCTTGGAACCTGAGCGTCCTCCCTCCTATGTGGAAGGATAGCTCCTTGCTGATTTTTGGCTTCTTACCATCTTTTGCAAGTTTGGTCTTCACAAACTCTGTGAGATCAGCAGCTCACTTGTTTCTCTACAGCAAATGTAAGCAACTGCTTCAAATAAATTTGCTTTCTCTTGGTGAGGTCTAATGGGATGCCTTTAGGATGAGGATCCTCTTTTCCTGACCTCACATGAAACTGAGCAGAGTTCTGTTTTCATGTCCTCAACTCTTTCCACTCTCCTCTGATTTATTCTGGGTACTTTTGAATCCATATGGTATTTACAAGTGATGGTGCCGGTTACGGGGGAATTCTGTTTTGAAATTGCCATTAATATTATTATAAAGAATGTTCCCAGAAGTGATGAAATGAGCTATAAAATTACTCTGAGACTGAAAAAGAAAAAATCATACAGCAATACTTTAAGATTGCTTGGGTTTTAAGATTGAGAAGTGACTTTATACATGTAAAAGTACTTTCAGAGGGGTAAAATACTTCATGTTAAATGGCTCTTTAGCTTAAGAGGAATATGTGTGACAAAAAACAGGACCTAGTATTAAAAGCCAGACAACCTCTATTAAAAAGACATATATTTTTAAAGCTGTAATTATCACAGAATAAACTTTTGGAGAGAAGCTGTTAATTCTCCATTGCTTAATGCCTTTCAGGTGAAATTTGCTCTGTTTCCAGGAATTTTACTTCATGTGAGTTTAATTGCTGAGTTCAATAAACAAGTAGTTGGATAACATAAAGTAGCCTCTGTTAGGTACTTAGATAAGGTGAATTAGGTGAATCGAAATTAATGAATCTAGGAGAAGCAAGGAGGAGCCATTGCTGGATCTATTAAATCCATTTTTGTTCTGGTTAGGAGCATGAGCTTCTGAAGCTATACTGCTCATACCAGAAGCATTGTTCTCTTCCTTGGCTATTCCAGAAGTCAGGATACAGCCTAGAAACAAAGCACTCTCCAGAGCAGTGTGACAGGTTAATGACATGTTAATGACCTTCGCCTGTCATACAGATCATGGATGAGATTCTCTAGCAGAAGCCAGAGAAAGCAAATAGAGGCACAAAGCTACCAGTGCAACTACCAAAACATACACTTCCCAGCCCAACCTCTAGAGTTCACCTTTTCACATACTCCATTGAATGGTTCAATTAGATTTGCAGCAACGGTAAAGACAATATGATATTGGATTATTTAAGGAAATTTTTGTGATCAAGTATTCAAGTGGATCGTTGCATGCTTACGGTTATATACATACTTGTAAATAATTTGTGTTTAATTTAAATGGGGCAGTGGTGACCATAAAGATTGTGCCATGTGGAAGCTGGAAAGAGTCTTGTTTGACTTAATCTGATAGAAGCTGATGTCCTTGGTTGTACCTCTGATTATTTCTTGGTGTATTTTCTTATCCTCACAGTTTGAATTTTTGTTCATTTACTGTTTGGCACTGATCTGGTAACAGAACACCACATGTTGCTCTGTTGTGACTTCTGAAAGCCTGGCTGGAGAATCACTATTTGAAAATTTCTACTCACTTTCATTTCTGTCAATATAATAGGCAGGGGATAGATCCTCAGGAAATTATTGTGCAGAATAAGAATCAATTGTGTCTGGTAGTTACAGTAAAAATCTGGGTAACACATCATCTGGATAATAAAAGGCCCCCAGATCCTTGTGTTACCTTTACAGAAAAAAAAAAACTAGAAAATGCAATTAGGTTCTGTCATTTCAACTAAAGATCTACAGCCCAGCATCTGAAGTGCCAACAGGAACTGGAAGGGAGACATGAGAAGTGTTGATCATGGATTGAGCAGAGAGCAGTGGCTGCTAGATCTGTAACGGGTAAATGTGAGGAAGGAAAGGTGTGTGGTGTGGGGCCAGAGCATCTGTGTGCTGAACATATGATTAAATGCATTTGTGGATTCAAGCAGAACAAGTACCCGGCATGAAGGGCTTGGTGCAGGGTTACCAGATGACATGTAGCTGACTCCCACAGACTCACCGAAAATTCATTGAGATTATTTGGAGAGACTGATCTTGACTTCAGAAATGTTGGATGTAAGTCTGTTCTTAGATATCAAGGGAATATTATGCTAGTCATTGGCTACCATTTTGTGTTAGAGTCAATCAGTACCATTCAAAGGAGACCCTGGGCACATGTGTTTTCTCATATTGTTTCTTCAGATTTTGCTGTTGCCCTAAGTACATGCTTGTGCAAACAATAGAATTTTAGCAAGAGAAAGAATGGTTCATTATTTTACTCAGCACTTGGGGGATCTGTGTTCACTTCTCAGATCTGCCAGAAATTCCCCAGGTAGTTTTGAGCAAGTTTTTCAGTCGGTATTTCCCTCAGTCTGTGGTTTATGAAATGGCAATTATAGCACTCAAGTCACGATTCCCTGGTTTGTAAGAAGGTTGGTGTGTTCTATGTTCAAGCACTATGGGTTCCTTGGACACTGAAATCTATGAGCTACTGTTGGTCCAAACACAACACAGCTCAACGGCACACTGAGACTTGGCAGGGGCCAGGGGAGAAGAAGAGATTGTGACCTCTTCTTAGGAGCATTCTGGCAACTTTTGCTTTAAGTTGTATCCCCTCCATGGCTGGAGACAGTGACTTGCTATTTAGGAATGGTGTTTGCCATTCTCTTGAAAATCCACATGTATTTGTTCAAGTTAGAAGTATTATTATCACTAACTAGAGCTGAAATCAAAATCTATGGCTTTTATTAAGAATAAAATCAACATGATTCTGTCAGAATTAAAGGACAGCTATAGCTGAAGTGCTGACCTACATAGCGAAAAAGAGCAAACAGAACATTTGGTGTGACAGGAGAGAAGCAACCTTGTCTGCACTAAGTTGTATGCCAAGTCCCATAACTTAGTTCTATATATTAGTAAGCATATAGAACTCCTACACTTTTGAGACTTAGCAAATGTCTACTTACAGCTTAATAGAAACTCTACAAAATATCTAATTGTAATAACAAGCAGAATATGAATTCAAATGGACTAAAATTGTGTTTCTAAAACTAGAATAAACACTTAAACTAGCACACACACCCAGGAACAATTTGGGAGAAATTACAGATACAAAATACAAAACATTTTGTATTTCCATATTATATATCAAAGTAGCACGTATTTTTACACATACACAGGTAATTCAGCATACATGAAATTGTAAATGTGTGTTTCTATGTGAAGCTTTTAATATAAATCCCATTAGTACCACTGAATTCATCTGTTTACTGTTATCAGATGAGTGGCTGACTGACCAGTGGACTTGCTGTGCTGACTTGTTGTGAAATCATGCCTTTTCCTTGCTGTAAGACAGGACTGGATCCAGAAATACCTATATTTCTTGGACAGGCACAGAAGGGCTGCTAAGTCACTAGTGTGTGTCTGACTAAATATTAAGTCAGCTGTAGTTGACTTAACGGACATAGCTAATAGATAGCTCTGGTTACATTAGGAACTGAATGACAACTGATCTGCACATAGTATAGAATATGAAGTGTAACCAGTTCATTACTCTGGAATTAAAAGACTATGATTGGAAGCCTTCAGGAAGAAAATGTGATTTAAACCTCACATTCTAACTTGAACACTGAAAAAGACAAATGTTTTCATGTGGAGCTACCTGAGTTGCTGCAAAGGCAGTCAGCACAATTTGGATGTAAAGAGCTGCAGCAACTGAAAGTGCCTTTGTTTCTTGAGTTGGTGCAACTAGAGTTACTAGTAGCAGGTTGTTTTCAGTGCTGGCCTGCTGCCTGCTGAGGAGGGATGGAGGCACCCACACAGCTGTCACAAACCACAGAAGTTTGGGAAACTCCATGAGAAAGATCCTACTTAATTTCAGGCATGGGATGGAGGCTATCTTGCTATTTGGTCAGTGGAGATCAAGTGCATTCAACCTGCTGGGAGAGACTAGGCCATACTTATCACAGAAAGGTGTTTGGAGACTTAACCACAAATATTAAGAAGTTTCTAAAGACATAGAAATTATTAGTCATCTAAAGTCTCTAAGTCATCTTTTGATGACTTTAAGTCATCTAAAATGTGAGCTTTGGGCACATCTCATTTCAGTGAGGACTAGTACCCAGTTAAATCACTGCCAAGTGAAAATGTGCAACTCTAAAACATGGAACTTTTTTCCTCTATTTAATGAACAAGTTTAAGAAT
Source organism: Forpus xanthops (assembly GCA_032466535.1). Taxonomy (NCBI): domain Eukaryota; kingdom Metazoa; phylum Chordata; class Aves; order Psittaciformes; family Psittacidae; genus Forpus; species Forpus xanthops. The sequence goes on along the minus strand of JASSUY010039291.1, from coordinate 17,550 downwards.
TTTTTGTGAAGAAAGACATTAATTTTCTCTTTGCCTCACCTTCAGCAAAGCTGGTGTCTTTCTTTGAATGAGTTTTTAAACTATTTTTCTTTAAGTTACTATGTTTTAAGAAAAATATGTTGGTTTTCCTAAAAGCAGATGAGAATGTATTGTTTTTCTCATAGAGTGATGTCCCCAAAAGGGCTGAATGTTGCATCTATTCTTTTAATCACTCTTAGGCAAACACCAACCAGGGAAAATATAGGAAGAAAGAAAATAGGGAAGTGTCAGCAGCTTTAAGCAGAGGCAGTATTATCAGTACTGCTTATAATGGCTTCTGGAATAACAGAAACAAGCTGGGTCTGCTTATCTCCTTTTTCACTATGCTTATTTTATTTTACTTAGGCAAATTGGTTTTCTTCATCTGTGTTATAATATGAACATTTGAATGGAGAAGAGATACTGCTGAAGTGTTACAGGCAATGAAAAAGGAACACAGTAGTAACGGTGGATTGTTTTTTTCTGTAAGAAAAAAAAATATATTTTCACTGATATTATCCTTTTTTTTACCAATTTAACCCTTTTTTTTTTTTTTCTCAAAATAATTGGAAAGAACTTTGATCCTTTATTAGGAATTGAAAGTAAAATACGTAAAAATGTCATGCTGATCTGTATCCAAGCTTGAGCAACTGCTACTGCAATTATTCCTGCCTCTGCCATTCCACAAGGCCTTAGCTTTTACTAGACTTGGCATGCCTAATCCCATTGTTCTGGCACAGCCTGGGTTGAACATCCCACTTTTCTTTGAATGTTATTGACATATGCCAAAGAGCTCATGGAGGAACTTATGGAGGAAGAGACTCTCTTATAACAACTTATTGAAGAGTCTTTCCATCGAATCATGCCTCCCCATTATCATCTTCCCAGCAATCACAGAACACTAAAATATATCAAGAGCAGTAAACTGTATGTGGGAAGAAACCCACTCCTGAAATGTACTGGGGGCTGTGACAAAACCCAGTGAACTGCATTAGATCTGTACAGAAAAATAAGGATAATGTGACCAAATCATCATCATCAGAAAATCTCCAGTAGAACTCATCTGACAAAGGAGTGTAAATTAGGACACATAACAATGGTACAAGAAGTTTGCCAGGAGATTTAACTGGAAAAATGCCTTTCCATTTTCAGGCACTCCCCACAATGGCAAAAAGCAAAAAGAAATTAAATTCTCAAACTGTCAAAAATTAAGGGAAAATAACATTTTCTCTATGCTGGCAGTTGGGTAACATTGTCATGCCATGTAACTGTGTGGTTTCTCTGTTCTGGTAACCCCTGCCTGGGCATGGCCTATACAGAAATACTTGTTGATCTCATGAGTCATTCCCAGGAGATGGCAAACATGACTAAAAGACTGGAAGACAAGACATATGCTAAAGGATGAGAACTGTAAGAACTGCAGGATGATTGAAAAGCTGTCAAGAGAATATCTATGCAGTGACTATGCAAGGAATAGGACATGAAGAAAAGATGCAGAACATGATCACATTACCCTTTTGTTCCCATTCCTCCATAGCTGTTGCTCCTGTGCAGGGAATCCTTTGCAGTTTGTGTAGAGCTGAGGGCAGAGACAGCTGTGACACTGGTCCAGCCCCAAGACAAGGAGACCAGTCTCCCTGTCATATAACCACCATTCTCCATTACAGATGTACCATAATACTTTAGTAAGCTGTGCAATAGTTTTCTTGGCTCAGGGTTGACACTCTCTTGCTATTTATGAAATCAATAAAAGCTTTTTGTTTATTGAGCATATGTTCTTGGTTAAAAGTTTTACTGAAGCGCACTCCTCCTTCATAAAACATGCGGATGTCTTTTGGGATGGACAGTCAAATTTTCAGTGTCACAGGAAGTCATATTAAATTCCCAAAACCTTAGCATATTAACAACACATGTACAGCAGCTTCAAAATCAATAATGTGCCACAACAATCTATTAAAGTTCATTAAAAGGCTTGGAGGCTTTTTATGAATTGATGCATGGAGAGGTATATGCCCCTGCAACCTGTTTTTGAAGATAAAACTGTCTCCACACACTTGCCCAGCTGATGGAGGCGCTAAGCAAACACATCTCCTCCTCTCCTGTACTTTGCTAGGAACTGCTTTCTGCTAGCCTGCCACCCAGTGAGCAGGCATTTGCCTTTAGAAAGTTCTAAACCACAATATGCATTGGTAACACAAGGCAGAAGTTTCTCGAATGCTTCAATCCATCCCCTCACATGTTTCCATTTTCCTTTCCCATTTACAGAACTCATGGTCATTCTTCAGTGATCAGTAATGTAGCTCAGAAGATGTTTTTCTCAGATTTCCACTTACTCAGAAGCCTATCACCCTGAGAGCAGATAAAATCACTCAAAATAACAGTACTATTAACATACCATTTAATGTCTATAATACGAGGCTGCAGAAAGGTGTGCTGAGGGGGGATGCAAAATTTATGCAACCAAACAAGTTTTGAAACAACTTGGCATCAGAGACTGTTCCAGTACTTGGTAGACCATGCAGCTTAAAGCAAGTCAGGAAGAGGAATCTGGAAACATGTTTTCAGGTTAACAGTTCAACATTTCGACATTAGAGAAGCAAATGAAGTGAAAAAAAACAGTCAATATGAGTCAATCATGCATTTCAAAAGAATGCTTTCATTTAAAATCTGAAAAAAACACTATTAATACTAAACCTGCTGAAATCTACAAAGCATAAGATAACACTCAAAAAAAAATTAATCCTATTCTGCTCAGGTTTTGTTCTGTTGAAAAGCCACTGATCAATTATTTGCATGGCTCTTTCTCAGGCTGGCTGCTGTGTGACATTTCCTGTTCAGTTTGTTTCAGTTTTAACACCTTTTTTGTATTTCACACACTCCATCTTATCATCTTCATCTCGTTCTGCACCTCTCCTTTTTTCACTTGCTTTGAATCTACATGAAAAGAAGGAAGATGCTAAGAAGATATTTTATATACATGTGTTTGTTCACTTGGAGAGCAGCTATTCTCAGCTATGTTCTTTAACAACAGCTCCTTACCAGGATTCTATGTAAAAAAGCAATGTAGATGTTGGCACTGAAAAATAATTCTACATTACCAAAATTGGGTTTTAAAAATACAGCAGCCAATTCTATAATATGTTATTGTATTGAGTAACTTCAGGCAGTGTGGGCTGCTGAGTTTATTAACTTTTATTATTAACTTTTGAGAGAGCACTAAAGTCTACTAAAAACATTTGAGATAAATATATTACCATCGATATATTAATTTTCAAGTGTGGGTCAGTTGGCAAATAATCATTTTCCCCTTCTAGGTGCAAAACTTAGTAAGAAGAAATTACAACAGATCTAAGCACCTGCTGTAGCACAGTTATGTTCAAAGCTTTCTCTTCATTTCCTGAAGACCAAATTCTACATATACTTAGCTATAGTGCCACTGAATTTCCCTTTCTGTCAGTAGTACAAGCAAGCCATTGAAGCATCACCACATTCCTGCATTTTTCTTTGTGGAAGAAAGAAAAGCAGATTTGGCAGTAAAGGAAGGCTGCTGCAGAAAGGTTCACAAGATAACAAGAGCTGGATGAAAACCAGGGCTGTTGTGCCAAAGAAGTAATTAAATTGTTTTGTTTCAGATTTCAAATGTGTTCTAAGTTTAACTGCAATTTCAGGGAAGAATTTCCTTGTTTTATGTAACAGTGGCTAGTAATAGTAATAGGGTTTTACTTTGGAAAATAGACTTGGGTTTACTTTGGGTTTGTGCAGACTCTTTTCTTACCATAGCACTGCCAGTATGGACCAAATAAGGTTTCCTTTTGTATTTTTCTATGCTTTTTGCTCATTCGAAAAGTGACAAAGAAATTGTCCTTTTTTGAGAAACTGGCACCTAGCAGTTACTGTTAAACAAGCTCCTCCTCTCATAGAAGCTTACTTTTTCTAACTGCAGTAGTTACAGTGATGTGTATGGTAGGAAGCTGAAGTAAGGCTTGACAAGACTTCCTAGCTCTGGCAGATGTAAAACACAGCATGACTGTATAGCTTCTGTTTGTTTCTGGAATCACTGAGCTTTCAAAATTATTTTCTTTTGGATTCTTAACAAACTCTGAGGAAGTCTGACCTGTGTCTAGCAGGAATACCTGTGTGGGGTGAGGTGTTGATGTGCTTCAGCTTCGTATTCCTTTTGTTTGGTGCAGTGACTCACACGTACGTCCAACGTGCGGGCTTTGGTGGCAACCTTGTGAACTCCTTCCCTGCGAGCGTCTCAGAGGGTGACCTTTCCAGGGGGTTGTGAGGTCCCAGGGCTGCCCAGGTCTGAGGTACAGGGGCAGATGTGGGATAATGCAGTGACCACAGCCCTCCACTCTGGCCACTGGGTACTGGGTACTCCTGGATCAGGGGTGTGCTGGGAGCCGAGCTGGTCTAGACCCATGTGGCTTTTTCCCTCTTTGATGAGGATATTTTCAAGTCAGTGTTCCTTCCCATGTCTGAAGGAAACCAGTTCTCTCTTCCTCAGAAAATGAATTGCCTCATTCTGATCATCACTATTAACAGTGTTGAAAGGAGCGTAGGAAAGCAACGTGCCATAGTCCCAGTGGATGCCAGTGAGAAGTGGGTTACCTAACCACTCGAGGTGCCTTGGAAAATCACAGACAATTACAAAATCAAGAAACACTCAGCTACCACCACACATTCCAGCAAAGGCTGTCCATCTCTTAATTGCAGGCTCCAGACTGTCTCTAATCATTTTTGTCTCTCTTTTTAGCATGGGAACAGCGCTGCCTCAAGGAATGACAACATGTTCCTCATGCATTACAAAGTAAAACCCTTGCTGCTCTGAAAGCGCCCACGGCCTACAATGTGGGGGCAACAGATCCCACTGAAGATAGGCTCATACTCTAAGAGTCAAAATGTTTCTCAAGGACTGGGCTTCCTGTTCAAGCTTTTGCTATATTCCCTGGTTTGCATTTTGCCACTCATATTTTCCATTCTTCTGCTGCTAGCTATTTGTCATGAATATCTAGTCAGCAGGACCCTACCCTGCTTCAGCTTTACAAGAATTTGACAATTGAAATTCACCCCATCATGTGTTTCAAAGCAAATCTCAACAATTCTTCATCTGTTCCCAGCTGTGAATTGCCCAGACATCTGACCCAAATTATGGCTTCAGTTGGCAAGAACAGGAATTTGTTCAATGCAAATCAGTTCCTCCCAAAGCATTTGTTTCATCCATGCAGTATTTTTAAATGCAAGTTTGAAGACCAGATCGGTGAGAACCCTTTGTTATCACTTATTACCGACTAAAGACTGTGATTTTCTCCACTATTTTCAAAACAGATGACAAATTTATTTTCCTGAAGTTTCATTTTTTAATGAGGATGTATCAATTCTGATGCAAAATTTCAAAAGAATGATATCGGAATGACTTAAAATCAAAATGGGAGATTGCAGTCCAACTCTCAATTTATTTTCAGCCTTCTCATTTCCCTTTCATTGTTACATTGCAGGCATTTTTTAAGTCAGAAATGCTGTTATAAGGTGGTTTCTATGTCTTTGAGTACAGTTTTCTCTTTCGCTGAATTTTTATTCTAGCTTTCGTTTATTCATTCAGATTTTGATATTTCATTCTAAATTAGAGTGAAAACAAGACTCTAAATGCAAGAATTTGCCTTGGGGTTGAATTACTTCCTTTCACAAACTCAGAATTTGATCACAGCTGAATCACCACAGTAGCAGGTCTTGTATCATACATCAGATTCTAAAGAACTGACTGCAGGTCATCTCCATCTCCAGACAGAGCACTACCTTCATCTCTGGCTGTCTGAACCTGGGTTAATACCCATCTGCTGCACTGAGGAGCTTTCAGTGAGGGCCCATGCACCTCTAGGCAGATGGAGGGCAGTTATAGCTCATCCCCAATTTCAGTTTTAGGGCACCTTCTGCCAGTCTTTCCTTATGATTTGAAACCCCATATTCAAGTTCTCCCAGGTACTGAAACTGCCGGTACAGGTCACACAGTGACTTTCCTGCCTACTTTTGTTTCTTGGAGATCCACCTTTATATGGGAACCCATCTCATGACTTATTTCCTCCAGGGCAACAGAGTAAAAATGGATGCAAGGCAAGTGCAACGAAGGATGCCTTAGCCGATGTAATATCCTAGGAAACTATACTCAAAATTATCCTGAGTTGTGATGTCCCCACAGCTGGTCTCATCCCTGTCTGTGAGTCTGAGACAGGAGACACAGCAAGAGTTGTGATGGAGACCTCACTGTACTGTAAACCCCCTTACACACCCTATGGATACACACAGGCTCACTGAAAAGTAAACACAGTTCTGCAGCAACTGTTCAGACCCTCAGGGTTTGACTGTGTCCTGCATGTCTTTTGTATTGGCATCTCTGTGTCTCAGTAATTCATCCCAGGTTTCCACAGAAGATTTCATGCCTTACTCAAATGTTGTGTTTTGTGATAGTAAACATCTCGTAACAACACCTTGTGAAGTTTTCTGAATGCAGTAATGTCAGATGCACACCAATAGCTGTCCTGACAGCTATAGCCTTATGAAGAGACTTGATCCGCTGCCAAAATGCTAATGTAAACAGAGCAGGGGCAGCCACAGTGTGCAGCCAGAGTGAGAAAGGGTTTTTGAGAGGGTCACCCATGCTCAGAGATGGGGTAACAGGATAACCTCAGGATATCACCTGAGGTTAAAGGAAACTAAGAGATCCAGGAAGGTTGGGTTGCAGGTCCTTAAACGTAGCTGTCTGCTGCCATTTTACACATATGACCTACATGGGCTTGTGCACAGCAAATAGACATAGTTTTAGATGTCTCCCTCCCTCTCTAGCATGGCTGTCTGTCCCATTTGGCTTTTATCTATCTGCACCAAATTTTAGCCATATACCAATCCTCATGCTGTCATAGCATGAGTCCTCCACCAGTGACAATGGCCTCCGGGTGCCAGATCAGGAGTTCATCAATACTCTCCCTGCCTGTATGGGATCAGACATTTCCACATCAAGCTTACCTGCCAAGGATCATCATCCAAACAACAAAGAGGTCATGGCTGGCAGAAGGAACAGCATTTGGTGACAGTACTTGCACTTCCCTCTTTTTGACTGACAGTGTTTCTGAGTGCCTACCTTGAAGCACGTGATTATTCTCATAATAGCCCACTTCAGTAGAACAGTTACACTGAGCACTGATTTAAGAGCTGTTAATTGTTTCAATGACACTGTTTAAAATTAATTTGCTCAAGCAAATCCTTGTACCAACATGGCAGCTTTGTGTCTTCCCCAACTAGCGCCATATCTTATTTAGATCTCCACAGATGATCTTCACTGCTTTACTTAGGAGTGAAGAAGTTGCCACAGGGAAGAAGGTCCAGTGTTCCTTGGCTTCCAAGAGCAGCTGCTGTTGGGCACATCAGAGAAACATTGCAATTGGCACTCCTCCCTCCCATTCCCCAGGGAGATGTAGGAGGTCTGATTTCAATCGCAAGGCCCAAGGATTCCGCTTGAGAAAGATCTCTTGTGATTAATGGTAATCGAAGTGTTCTCCATACATGCCCACTCAGTGTCTAAATTCTGTGTGAGTTGTGAGTTGTTTGTCTGAGTGACAACCATCTTGGCAGAGGGTTACAGCTCCGAGCTTGGGAGCAGGGAATTGGCACTGCTTTTGGTCTCACCATGCCCTGAGGAGGACATGCTCAGCTGAATTTTTGTGATGAATTTGAAGATGGGATGGGGGTAGTATTTGTTTCTGGATTTTGTCTTGTTTTACTTGACTAATCAGCATATTGTGGGGCATGCCTCTGTACCTAAAGCCTGCCAACTAGTAATTATACAGGCTAAACAGAATGATAGCTGCTGTGTGTGTTGGGCCAGTGATGAAGCTGGGGATAAATGACTATCACCCTTTTAGTTTCAGCAGTTTGTCGAGGCTTGGAAGTTGGTACCTTTTTAGTCTCTGTAAAAATGTCTGTGAGCAATTCCAAGTGTGGGTCTCTGCAGACGTGCCTCTTTAGAGAGACTCTTCATAATGCATGTTCCAAGAGATGACAGATTCATGTTTTGTGCCAGAGGTGCACTTGGGCGAAGATAATTACACTGACTGAAGAAGGGAAGAACTGTTTTTTTTCTGTAGTGATGCAGAGCTTGCAGCTCTAGCTTGATTTGATTTCTGTTCAGGAAGTTGTTCCAGGTTATTTATTGGTGTTTTAAGTTCCTCATTTGATCAACATAATCTTTTCCTTAATCAATGTTTATGTTTCTCACATAGGGATAATTTGTTCTTTTGGCAAATTGTTTAATGGCTGACCTTTTATTCTGGGGGAGTGATCTGAAACAATCTTAACTACACATTACACAGGAAACACTTGGAACTGCATCCTCTGCTCAGTGATTTAGTCTTGGCTGATGTTTGGTGGCATTTCCACCCTGAGTAAAGACAGTGTAGCTCACAGCATTTCAGTGCCGCTCTCTTTGTGCCAATTGGATAGGCTTTCATGCAATCATGGATAATTTGTTTTTTATCTTTTTTTGTCACAGAGTCTACAACAGAGTTGTAGATTAGAGTTTGTACTGGTACTTCATAGCTCGTGTGTTCTTTCAAACCTTTCCTCCCATGCCTTTCTAAGACTCACCTCATATGAAACATGTAATTGTGGTGCTGTTGGGATTTCTCCTGAAGAGATGAGTTTGCTTTGAGGGATGACTTTTCCTTTATTTAAGCAATGCTAGGAAACAGGAAAGTGCATATTAATTTTCTACAAGCAACACATGGACTAGATTGCCCTCAGTATTGCCACCACATGGAGAAGTTCTGGGATCCACACGACTAACAAAGAGCTCCTTTTGATGCAAACTTAAGCACTACCAAGATTACAAACTAGCAAAACAACCAATTCTATAGGAGGTGCAGGATGATGAAGTTTGGGCTAAGTGGTCTGAGCTTGGCTCCTGAACCCCACAGATTTCCACACCAGCTGCCACTGCCTTGCTCTGGGCTGAAGTGTGGGACACAGAAGTCAAATGACAGTGCCAGGGGCATGGGGGGATCAGCTCTTCTTGGGCCTGCATTTTGCAGAGTATGTAACCACTGGTGGCTCAGCAGGTCTCATCAAGATCCTAACAGTATCCCAGCTTTGGACCTGTAAGGATTGGACAGGGGCTGATTCTCTCCACATTGACAGTTGACTCAAGCAGCCGTGTTCCCAGGATGCACCCAGCACTAGTGATTTGTCACTTGAGTTTTACAAGATCTGTTAATCTCTTTTTCAGACCATTGGAAAGTGGCTTGTGAAAAAAATTTGCCACTTAGTTATCACCAGGCCTTTATCCTCGGGCTTAAGGGAAGATAGAGGAACCTCTAGGGAATGAAGCAATGGAGGGCTTTGTTTCTTCTCTGGTTGTCATCTTTAGGCAAAGACTTAGACAAATAGACTGCAAACTGTGCATGGTTTGGCTATGAACACTCATCATTCTTCCTTTGTTCTTAGCTGGGTTTTCTCTCTGGAGAAAGAGAGAAGCTTTGGCTTAAAACAAACCCATTTCTTCTACCAGGTCCACTTCTGTTGATGGTGGCTGTTTTGATTATAGAGATTGAGTGTTCTTGGTCTGTATTCCAGGTGCTTCTGGAGTAAAGCCTGCATGTGTCTGCCGTGTTCAGTTATTATACAATGCCTAGGAAATGAGACAAAGCTTGGCTCTCACTGAACTATCAGAGTTTGGTTTTAACTGAGTTTTGGTTAGGAATATTGTGAAATTGCCTTTCTGGCCTATTTGTTTTGCTCTTTTTAGGCTGCATCTGAAGCAGATATAGGGAAAGATCAATACCAGCTGCAAAGGAAAAAAAATTCAATCTAAAATAGCCAAAAAAGTTGGAAATTATATAGAAAATGTAGGGGTTTTCAAGTGGACTAGGGCTGATAAACTACAGCCTGAAGACCTGTTGGAAGTAACCTCAGAATGATGTAACCTCTGCAAACCCATATTGGGCAATCAAGGTGTCCTGAAGATGAAAAAGTGAAAAAGCAGTGGATAACTGTAAAAAGAGTAAAATGGAGATGGGAAAATATCAATGAACAAAGGAAATTTTCACTGGAAAAATCTTGATGGAAAACATTGAACAAACTGTATCTGGGGGACAAAGAAGGTGAGTATCAGATAAGATTGGTTTGTGAAGTATAGTGTTAAACCAGTTGACTTTCCTTCTGCAATATGGATAATATGTCATGTGAAAAGGGCAAAAGCAGGAGTTGCCACATTCCACGATTCTAGCCAGGCCTTCCTTAGTGCTATTCCTTTTGATATCCTCATTATAGCTTAGGGAAGCAAGGTTTAAATGAATGGTTTTCATTCTTTTCTAATGTAGATTCATATAGATCCATGAGAAAGCTCACAGTCCTCCACAGTAAATTTTTATTACTGAAAGAATACCTACTTCTCTTTGCTGTATTTCAGAGACCTCTCAAAGGTATCCCATATCAAAGCCTAAAGGCAATAATTTCTGAATGGTAGTTTACACAAAATGATCATGAGGCCAGTACAAAACATTGAAATGCATGAGATAGTTTCTTTTGAAACTCTTCCAGGTTTGCTCTGTCACTAGGTAATGAACCAAAAGTACGTAGTTCTCTAGAGTCAGAAGTCATAGCTAGCAATACTAGGAAGCATTCTTCAGAAAGCAGTCTGAGAGGATTAATAAGGCAATTGAAGCAGCTGAACTTGTATCAACATTGCTGTTCTGGTGGCAATAAAGCAAATACTGTTCATGTAAAAGCAAGACTATGGGCTGCAAGACATAAGAAATGACCATATGGCTATACTTAGTTTTTGGTAACAACTCAGCTGGAATATTGCCTGTGCTGGTCTGGCTTACATCCCTGCAGAGGGAGAAAGTCAAGAGAAGAGCAGCATGAATGACTACTGATTTAGAAAATATAACTGAAGGAGAAAGACTGAATGAACTGGGTTCTCAAAGGAAAAAGGAAAAGAAGACTGAAGAAGTCAGGAAGATTGATCATGTCCTTATATATATGTAAGGTTGCTTAAGGAAATACAAGTAAGGTTGAATAAAAGAAAGGAATAATCTGTTTCCCATATTAACAATGAAAACCAATAGTCTTTAGTTAATGCAAAGGATATTCAAGATAGACCTCAAAGAAAACATTACAATATTAAGGGTTACAAAGTGGAGCCTTTGGGTTACCCAGTGCTGCAGGTCTTTGAAATATGAGTCTGTCAGGAAAGATTCAAGTACACATGACACAGCCTTAGGGCAATGAACTGACTCGTCTCAGAAGTCTCTTTAAGGCCTTTATTTCTAGAAGCCTATGAAGTTGTCCAGTTTAAGCTAAGATAACATCTGATAGTGGTTTTCAGCCAGCCCACATGGCACTTATCTCCAGTACAAAGAGACAGGATAATTTACAATAGGCAGTTCTCTGTAATACTGATTTATAGTACTACAATCAGGTTTGTAGATTATTTTACTTGAAAATAACATAGTTGAGACTGTTTATAAATCCAGATTGTAGCTGCTATGTGTTTTGCACTTGGGTTGTTTTGGTTACATCTTCAACATTTTCTGATTTTGTGCATTTTTACTGTTAAGAATATGCTTGTAAATCATTATGTGCTTTGAAAACCTTGACTGAACTCAGATGAGCATAGTGCACCTGATAGCTTTTATAATCCACAGACTTTGTTGCCTTGCTGTTCGCAAGCTTCTGACTGCTTGCTTATGCTGAAGAGCACAGGCCAGCCACTGGTTCCTGAGAGATTGTGGACTGATGCCCTTTCTCCACTGAGAAAGGACACTGTTTTCTGCTATTCAACCAGTCATTAGTAGATAAAATTCCCTCCCTTCTAATCCCCTGTCAAATGAATTATTTTTTAAAAGCTTTACAGCAGTGTAGCACACACCTTTCTCTACACAGTATATGGCCTTTCCCAACCTCACGTTTGTCTGTATGACTACTTCTAGTCTTAGACTCTGCCATGTGCTTGGGTGGAAGTCAGGAATGTTGATGTGTTTCTTGGATTAAAAACTAGTGTCACATCTGTCTTCCATTCCTGTGGCACCACAGCCGAGGTATTACATCTGGATGGATTATATATCCAAGTAGTATTTTCATGGCTCTATATCAGAGTTCTACCTATATTCAGAATTCTGGTGTGAATACCTTCTGGCCCTGCTAACCAATCACTATTTGTGTTATCATCTCTGAAGTCATTTATTCATTCTTCAGTTTTAGGAAGCTTCTTTGACATAAAGAAAGGGTAAAGTCCGACACAATGGACATCAAAGCTTTTCTACTAACATGATTGCCATGGCCTGTTACCTGTCTTGCTTCTTTCATTCCTTGATATCATATCAGTGCATCAGACTTTTGGCTGGTTTCTTGAAGAGAGAACTACATCGTGCTGGATCTTAGAGCTCAAGAGAGGTGAGGTTGCCACAGTTCCATGCCTCGGGTCAAACCAATAGCAAGGCTGAAAATACATTCCTAGTAGGTACACGCACATAGAGCTCCCCAAGTCACCTAAATCCCTGCTTTTTTCCATCTTTTGTTCTTCCTCCAGATATCTCATACTTACCCAGCACACAACAATGTGTCCTTCTCAGCTCCAGGCATTGACCCCCGCTTTCCAAAAGGAGATCTGGAGAGTTTTCCCAATGTCACCTCATGATGGGTTTCAGACTGGACCCTGGGGCTGAGGTCCTGCTGGCACAGCCCTAGGAGGGGCCTGGGCAGAGTCTTTTTTCCTTAGAGTACTAATTTAGGTTCCCCAACTTTCCTTGTGCCTCTGTGCTTCGCTGGCATATGGAGATGGGCCTTTGGTGACTGACGGGCCTGGGGGAACCCACGGAGAGTGGTTTATGCCCCCCAGTCCTATCTCTCTGTGCTCTTTCATGAGTGTGCATATGAATCTCGTTATGTAAGCTATCAATTTCCTGCTTCTGATGTGTTCAAAAACATTTAACATGAGCTTTTACCTTTAGTGACTTGCTATCTCTCCCACCCCTCCTCTACCCAAGCTTTTGTTAGCTTCTGCTGTTTAACCACATTGACTTCTTTGGCTTATCAAACATCTTTCAGAGTTTTGATGCATTAGAGAGACACATTTATTCTCATCTTCTAAAATGGCATTCTAAAGCAACCTCTGTGATGCCTGTAAGCATATTATACTCGGTTTCTTTTAAATTTCTTAACAAACAGCTTCTACCTTTCTGTTAAAAAAGGTAAGTCATTATTGTGGACTTTGTGTATGTGTTCATCTTTTCTGTTCCTGGATTTAATACATTATGACCCCTTGCATGGAGTACTACTTAGTTACCTACTGAACCACGTGCACTGCTCAGGACTGAATCAGGAGCTGTGCCTTTGCTGTGGTCCTCTAAGGTCATGGCTACAGCATGACTTTAGTCACTTTATTTAGTTTGTGCCACCACTGAAGAGAGTAGTCTTGCTTTTTCTCCCTGCTGCTGCTCCTTTCCTCTGGATCCGGAAACAGAACTAACTCGGTAAAATTATGTGACACTTAACAGCACCATTTAAAACCTGCTGTCTTTCACTTTGGGAATGGCATGCAAAGCAGGATGTTGAGCAGTCAAAAGCTCCAGCTCAGCTCCCTTTCAGGTTTATCTGGAGCTGAAAGTGCTGCAAACAGCAAAACTTAAAAAACATGTCTTGGGCTCAGCTCTGGTCCAGGTTCCTGATCCCAGCTTACTGCAGACCCTTGGGCAATACGTTCTTCCTTCTGCCACTTGCAGCACTTGAGCAAGAGGGCCTGGAACTGGCTTCTACAGAGGCCATTATAAAAGAAGAGAAGGTTTATCAGCAAGAGGTTCAGCACCTGCTGGAGGAGCAGCCTTCTGTACGCTTCCACAGCTCTCAGGGAAAGGCATTGGCCTCTGTAGCTTGTAGTTTTATTGCAAAGCGAAGGATACAGAAAGCATCACACCAGCTTTGCCAAAAGCACTTGCAAACAACTTCAAAGAAGGACCCCCGTCTCCCCATGCTCAGAGTGCAAAAACATCCCTTTGTAGGGAGTTAAACCAGACCATGAAATGGAGGAAAGACTTCTTCTTTGATCATTTATTGCTCAGGCAAACTCCTCAGTAACAGTTTCTAGGTTAATTAAACGTCACTTTGTACTGACAATAGCTGAGCTTGTGTTCAAGCCTCAGAATTCATTTCTGTGGCTGAAAGCTTGAACTCTCTCATAGTCACAATATAAGCCACAAGCCTTCCAGCTAGGAAACGCATACACGTAACAGCAAAGAGCAAAGTCTGGGAGCTGCCTGCCTGACTTATTTGGTGGTGGGAGAATGAGCTCCCCATGTCAGAAAACTGGTTTTCTCAAATTTAGAATCATAAATGCATAACTTTCCAAATCCATTTATTTTCTTGAAGTGAAAGAAGCATGCATTCTGTTTCTATGAGCTTTCCCTTTTTTTTCCCCAACTGGTCATGCCACGATCAGATCGGCACAGTCAACTCACTTTCTCTACATAAAGGAAGAAATGGCAAGAGAAGAGAAAACAAGTCTTGCCTATTCCTTTTACTATTAAGAGTAAGAAGAATGGGTGGATTATGTACAGAGAGTTCTGGTTGCTCCGTTACTTTCCTGTTGCTTTCTGAATGTGAAGTCTTGCAGAACTTAATGAAGGTACAAAAATGTGCTGTCATGGAAAAAAAAAAAACATTATTTCTACAAAGTGCAACTTACAGTCTATCTGAAATAGTTCCTGTCATAAGGGAACTATTAGGACAGAAGTTCAGCTGTTACTTGGGCAGCCTCTACCTGTACTTTGTTCTGGGCAATTGTTCCAAAGATTTCAGAAGGCTTCATCTACAGGAATGAGTGAGCTTAAAAATACTGTCTGGTGACATGAATGTCAAGCCCCTATATTGATAAGCCTGACTGTGAATGCCACCCCTGAAAAAGTGTCTCTTTCTATAGCTACAGGCACCACAGATAGCATCAAGTGCTGTGATGCAAATGCTAACTAATGTCTGGTGACAACTCTAGGACAGATTCAGTGCAGCCAGATCTGGGGAGGTTTAACTGACAAATGGACATTGGGGTCTAATTTCTAAAACACAGTGAAGCATATTGACCTAGCATATGCAGGGTAGTCTTAGTCACAGAATTGCCAATCACATATGTCCAAAAACAACAAATCAGGCTCTTCCTGTATATAAAGGGGATATTTTAAAACAATGATACTGAGAAAGAAAATACCCATGACTATCTGCTTGTTTAAACTTTTTAATCAGAACCAAGTAACAATTTCCAGCTTCCCTATAGCTCATGACAGCTAGAAACTGAAGTAATACTTTTAGTCAACTCTTCAATTGTCCTATGCTCCCTGGACTGTGGAAGACAGGGCTCTAAGAGACCTTCTGGTAGCATGGAAGTTGCAATTAAATGTCTCAGGTCCACAGAGCACACCTTTGCCAACAAAAGGGCATGCATATCCGATTATGAATGTGAAATTCTAAACAGCTTCTGGAGGAAATTCTCTTCTCCTTCAGCTATTTAAGTTTAGGAAACTGTGTGCCTCTCTAGAATTGGGTTTAGGTCTCTCACACCAGTAAACAGTCCTGCTTTCGGCCTGACTAGCTGGAGTCACAGAAAACTATTACCAGTGTTTGTCCCTACCGCAACACAAGGTTTCTGCTGTCTTTCCCCTCAGGAAGGCATAAACGGCTGACATGCAGGACCATTTCCAATGGGGACACTATTTTTTTAAGTATCTGAGTGTTCTGCAACCCTTTTGAGCTGGTATTTCCAGAGAGAAGAACTGCAAGTCAGCTTTTGAGTCAGTATGTGGGGAATGAAAGCCTGCTGATGTTGTGACCACCACTTGCATTTTTACATTGTGAGATACTGAGCTCGGGACATCTATTTCAGTGGAGGCGAAATGACAGCAGTTTTTACCATAATGGTGATAGACAAAGGTAAAATGAAGGCTGTGAGCACGTGGCCAACCTCAGTAACTCATACTCAGTTATCAAGCGCCTGTCCTTTGCCTTTGTGAAGTTTCTATCAGGGCAGTTTTAGTCCAATATACTGATTTTAAGCATCTGCCACAGAATTAGGAGCCAACTCCCTTAGGCAGAGAGAGTACAAATGCAGCTCTCCAAAGCACAGAAGAAGAGACTAGGCAGGAGGAAATATGACTCAGGAAAGCAAGGCTCCAATCTCTGCTCCCAAAGTTATTTTCACTTTCATCCAAAGTGCAGAGTGCAGTATATAAGCAGACCTGCCTTCTGTGCCCTGAGTGCACTCTCTCAACCCCCAGCTACAGACTCTTCCTTACTGATTCTCTCCGATGTGGGTCTGAACCTCCTTAAAATGGCTTAAATGCACGTGTCCCATTTCCTAAGCATGTGTTCAGACTTTCAATTTAAAATCTAGGCACTACCAGCAATACCGTTCTTTTGCGCTTTTAAAGGATGCAAAGAGCCTTGTTTCATCTGAAAAGGCAAGATGTTACTACCAGCCCTCATGATAGAACCCAGGTTTGGGTGCCCAAGATCTGGAGAAATGCACTAACTCTGGTCTTTTCCCAGTAAATCACCTGGTGGTAAACTGTGGTGGCTCCCTGATTCCATAGTATGCCTGGCTTCCAACCCTTTTCAAAGGGTGCCAAACTTCCCCTGTGCAGGTCCTTTCATGACAGTAGCCATGACTGACATGGCATCAGCTGCAGCCTCACGGTCCCAGAAAACACTGAGGAGATTCGAGACCGTCACACAGGCAGAGCGCAATGCACCAACAGGCCTGCTTTCAGCTCCTCCAATTCACAGGCCAGCACCCTGACAGCTTTCCCTCTGAGCCCATTGCCAAGTGAGGTTTGGCTTTGAACAGGGCAGCCTGAGCCGATTAAGAGAAAGCACTTTTTAAATGCAAAGCAGCCTTGTCTATGGACTTAATGCAACGACACAGTTTTTGTAGAAAAAAAAATGTATAATTTCTAAACAAATCTTGTGTAATGTCACTCTAAATCTCAATCCACTTGCTGGAGGAATAGTGAGTACTCTGCTCCTATCTTCAAGACAAAATAGTGGTTTCACTCCAGCATGAAACAGTACTCACACTTCAACTCTTCCACGGTTCAAGCCCAGACAATCTTGCATCCCGTGCATGGAAAGAGCTCTTCCTGAACTGACAGAATAAGGTTTTCTTATTACAGGACAAATAGCAAAAATCTATTCTTTCTCAGCTTGAGAACTTAATGATGCTAAAAGAATTAAAAATAACAGATAACCTTTTGCTTTGTCACAGGCAAAGTACTGCTTTATTCCCAGAGGCTGACATCACACCCAAGTATTTCAGCTTGCCAGTGCAATATAACAACCCAGTCAAGTCCTGCAAAGCTCCAAGGGAGTTTGCCATCCAGGCCACTATGGGAGTGGGAACATAGAATCATAGAACCATAGAACAGTTAGGGTTGGAAAGGACCTTAAGATCATCTAGTTCCAACACCCCTGCCAGGGGCAGGGACACCTCCCACTAAA
>JASSUY010039290.1:10436-25657 GCA_032466535.1 Forpus xanthops | reverse complement strand
CAGCATGGTAACAAGCACCTCCAGTTTCTGTTACAGCAAGGAGCCTTCTAAATGCCCATCAGCTTATGTGAATGGCCCTTATTTCGCACGTGTGTGTACATACAGCACATATATATTGATACATGTATACACACATGCAGTGGAGGCCATTTCTAACATTTAAAAGCTGTGGATGCTGACAGAAGCAATAGGATTTCATTAATTTAAATGTTTTTAAGGCAAGCTGGGTTTTGCTTTTGAAATTTAGGTTTGTATAATCTGACACACAAGCCCCCAGAATCAAGCTGGCACTGGAGCAGTAACAGCTTATCTAAGAGGAACAGCAGATCACAGCTGCTTCACATTTAATGTACCTGTGACACAGCTGCACCCAACCAGAGGAGCAGCACAGGTCAGGTCATGAGTTTTCTGTGCTTCAGAGATGACCACAGCCACTCATGGGCTCCAAATCTCTCATCACGTGGCTCCTGACTGCAGGGGTAGCTCTCCGGGGCCTGCAAGGCTGCAGGAAGCAGCATAGCTTTTAGGGAAGGACATGGGTACCAACAGCTACAAAATGAGGACAAGACTTTTTAATAGACACACTGGATCTAATTTGCACTTGCATCCCAAAAACTGGTCTGCAACAGAGGATAAGGCAGACTCATTGGCCAGAAACCAGGTGGGATTTCAAGCACCCACTCAAAGCTGAAATTACACCCCAGCCATTTCAGCAACCTCTTCACAGATGCTCAGGCCTGAAAGAGCCAGCTCAGAGCATCACTGCCACCCTTCACACTCCTCCTCACCAGCTGAGGAAGAATAAAGGATCAGCACAGCACACAGCAGCTGCAAGGGACTTCCTCCACATGAGTGTCAGACACAGTACCCACAGCTGGGCATCCCTCACCATCACATGCTGAACACATGTGTTCATGTACGGCAACAGATGCTCTACGAAGTCTTACCTGAACCTTGAGTGCTCAAGCAACACATGACTTGCTTTCTGAAAGAAAAGCTTACATGCAGAAGTAGCACAGCATAAAGCAAGCCTTGCTGAAAAAAAAAACAACCCACAAGACTATGTAGACAATATTTCTTTTTTTACTCAACAGACCCAAAACCAGCATGGTTCTTTAAGTGAGAGTTTTCAACAAAAATTCAAGAAAACAGAATGTTCCTTTGTGACAGTCCAATGCACTGAAAAACAAACAAACAAACAAAAAAAAAAACTAACTCCAAATCCTCAAAGTATGTTTGCATCTGCCCATATTCTGCACTGGCTGGAAGTTGTCTGCTCAGGGAGTTAAATATCACATCCAAGCAGATAAATTCTCCTGAAGCAGGATACTACCAATATTCACACAGCTCCCAGTGGGTTCAGAACAGAAGTAGAGGTGATTCTTTTCCACTTCCAAAATACAAAGTATGCATAACCCATTTAGCATACTAATTTTTATTCATAGGATGTGAGTGCTGAAAAAAAAAGAGCCAAAAAAATTAAATCTGTTTATCTTCCACCAAATGCTACATCTAAGAATTTCTGTACATGAAATATATTACAGTTCAAACACACCAAGTAGAAAACAATCACACTACAGGTATTGAAAATTACCACCTTGACCTACTGCTCCATTTTGGTCAGGTTTCCTCTACTTAACATTAAAAGTCATCAGGTTTATTCCTGCCACTCCTAACATGGTACATGGGATAACTTTCCAGTATCACCCTGCAGTGATGCACTATTAGAGCAAGATTATTTTACTGCAGCTTATCAGCTTTCTCTCAGTCACTGGGAACAATTTGATTTAAGTCACCTGTTGGATTCTTTTAAGTTGGATTCTTTTAAAAGGCAAATAATTTTCCGTAATTTGTGAAAGAAACTGTTATAAGCATGGACTTGCTTTGTTTCTAGTAAGTAGCCACCTAATGATCATATGAGGAAGTGAGGTTCCTTCAAATACTCCTGGAGGGAGAAAGGCACAGCAGTATGTGTAGAACATACAGGTGTGAAGTATCAAACCATACTCCATTCCTCTTTAAAAAGACTACAGATCGCTGTAACAGGGAGACTAACTGAAATGCTCCATTTTCAGGAAGTAGCAAACGGAATTTCCCTGCCTGCAGCCAGCTTGGGCAGAGACCCTTCAGCTCTCTGAATTAACTGCTGCCATCTAGAGGCTGGGTGGAACTACATGAGGTACAAAATGCTCAACCTGCTTGGTCCCATCTTGAAAGGTACAGGACAGGGGTTACACTGCACTGTTACTGATAACATGGAGAAGCCATGCCTCTTTATGGGGATTTAATCTTAAAGCAGAACTTCAGTGTTTTACACTTATTTACTTCCTAATGTGAAGATCTAGAAACTCAAATTACAGCTTATAAAACTTAAGGGAAAAAATTATACTTGAGAATTCCTATGTTTAGGTCAAGAATTCAGTGGCAGGTCTTGAAAACAGACAGGTCTTGAAAACAGAGCAGTTTATTTTGGTGGGTCTGTATTAATGCCATATTTTTCCTTGAGAAGTTTAAGCTGTTCCTCTTTCTTCTTTGTGTCAATATTTTGGAATGCCTGTAATTAGGAAGAGAAAATATGTGAGAACAAAAAAAAAAAAAAAAACAAACAAAACAAAACCCTCTCCTACATATTATTTCCTAGTAACTGCAACCAACATCACTATGAACTACTCCAACAGGGGTTTAATCCTTGGCCCCAAAGAATGCCCCAGTACCCTGCATACCAAGTCACAGGCAGACCATCTTTTTACCTGCACACAGGATCTCACATCCTGCTACAAACGTGCAGCTGTAAACCCCTGCTTCCTCTTCTCCAAAGTACAGTCTCCAGAAACATGTTTTTTTAATACCTTTTTTCCACACAGATCACCAAGTAAAGATGAAATCCTGTTCATTTATCTAACTATTCCCACTGCCAGTTTGGTTTTGTTTCTTAAAATTATTCAAGCACCTCTCTTTTCAAACTGAATTTCTTTTTTGTGCTAGCTGTGTTCACAGGTAACTTAAAAACTTCCAAGTGTACATACCCTGTTTGCATTATAGTACAGAACAACAAGGTATCTGTTGCACACATTGAATCCTGATAGGTGATCACAAGCATTTTTGGCATCAAAGATGTCTTCATAGACCACATAGGCTGTTCCTCTAGTTTCAGGAGTATTTCCACTGCAAGGCAAGATGAATTTTAATGTTCAAGAAAATTAACAAGAAATAGTTTTATTGATCTTCGGCATCAACTGAGATTAGATTAACTAATGCAACTTTGTGAGAAAACAGTTTATTGCTATTTTTTTCTAAATCACTGAAGGGTTTGGGTTGGAAGGGACCTTCAGTATCATCTAGTTCCAATCCCCTGCCACAGGCAGGGACACCTTCCACTAGAGCAGGGTGCTCCAAGCCCCACTCAACGTGGTCGTGAGCACTGCCAGGGATGGGCACAACTTCTCTGGGCAAGCAGTTCCAGCAACTCACTAGCCTCACAGGGAAGAATTTCTTCCTAGTATCTAATGTAAATCTCTCCTCTTTCAGTTTAAAGCCATTATCCCCTTGTCCTATCAAGATGTTAAAATACATTCCCGCTTTCCATACCAATCTCCACTTACAGTCCAGAGTCAGAGACAGGATAATGAAAGAGAAGCATGTGCTGCATTATGCTCCTTAAGGGAAATTCACCTCTCCACAACAGCCATCAGAAGCTGTTGCTGTCAGGGGTTGTCATATTTCTGGAAATACTTCAAGTTTTCATTACAGCCATTAGCTTGGTTTATTTAATATTACAAGGCTGCGCTGTCAGTTAATGGCCGTCTGGATCAGATGTCTCCCCAGGATGGAATACAGCTCTGGGCATATCACAAAGTCAATTTAAAAGAGGCAAAACAGTCTTGCTGGTGCAAAACCAGGTCAGGCGCACAACCATCACCTATCAGGCCATCAATCCAATTTCCTTTGCCTGAGGGACTGGAGACACATCTGAGCACATCAGCCTAACCAGCCCAGAGAGACTGCAGAGTTTACAGATAAGGAGAATGGGATAAAAACTACGCTAGGCACACAAGTAACTACAACAGGATTTCCATGTTATGCATGTTTCTGTGGAAAATATGAGCCAGCAGTTCTGAACAAACCTTTGGACATATACACAAGTGCATCACTGATGGAAAGCTCCTTCAATACACCTTAATTCTTTATGGTTTAGGGGGAGGTGCCCCTGCCTATGGCAGGGGGTTTGGAACTAGACGATCTTAAGGTCCTTTTCAACCCTAACTATTCTATGATTCTATGTCCCACTGTCATGCCGTTCTAACCTACACATTTTCAGGAACCCTTAAGTATTTGTTCTCCTTTATGCTTGTTAGAGAAGAATCACACTTATTTGACCAGGCAGTAAGTTTACTTCGGCCACTTCTGCAGCCACTTCTGTTGTACTTCCCTGCATGAGAACGATCTTGCTAGCTCTACATTCCCAACACAGCACCAGCAGTATGACTCATCCCTCCATTCCTGTTTGTTAACTGAGGCAATTCTAGGTGTACAACTCACTTTATTCTATACAGTGAACAATCACACTATGGCTCCAAAATAAGCCATAATGGGTACTTAATTGTGAACACTATTTGGGATACTTAAGTTTGGTCTGTTTAACTGTTTAAAAATTTACATCCTGCACAGTCAAAACAATTCAATTCATTGCAGATTAATCATCCTCCCCAGCCCCAGAGCATGGGGAAACAGGAGAGCGATATACATGAACGACAAAGATATCTTCCACTTTAACCTCACCAGTAATAAGAGATGCTGCAGGTTATTTTGCCACCAGTACAAAAAGAAAAAAAAAAAAACAAAACAACCTATATCAAATATAAACTACATTTCCTTTCTATTGAGATGTGACTAAATTTTTTATTTTAATTATAAAACACAAATTTTAATTTCCTCCCCCTTCCTTCCTATTTTTATTAAAATAAAAAAAAACCAAAAAAAAAAACCAAAAAAAAAAAAAAAAACCAATCCTTTTACGTGAGCATCAGTATTCTAACCAGCCTTAATATGGTTCCCAAAACTGCTTCCTGAATTCCAGTTCCAGCCAACTCTTCCCTAGAACCTCAGCGGAACATAATACCAGATGAAATTACGGTTTAACCTGCAGCATTCAGGCAGTGCTCAGGGTAACAAGGAGCATCAGAATGCAGGTCTTTAATGTCTGAAGCAATTAAGAGAAAAACCTCAATCTACTGTATAGCCTCAATGCATTGTAGAACAGAATTCCAGTCAGACTGCCATCACCCACAGCTCTATGGCTAGGGGACAAGCTATATCTGAAGCACAGGGAACTGTTTCTGGTTGACAGGTCCAGCAGCAACAGTAATACCTCTATTTTCACATCAGTCAAGTTTTTAATACTCACTAAAAATCAAAAGTGATTGTTTTCAAATTTTGCCTTTCTCACTTTTCCCTATAGCTAAAAGGTTAAAGATATTTAAGATTTGCTCAGGAGTGCCTCCCACATTTTTACCAGCACACCTAAGCCCAAATAAGAAATAATTTTTTCACCTTACCTACCAGCAATACTATTTTCCTAAGGAATTCACACGCAAGAGAAATATCATCACACCCACCTTTGGCACGCATGGATATTGCTAAAGTGCATTTAACTTTTTCAGCTACAAAATCCAGCTACAAAATCCAGTTGCTATCTACTGCAACACGAATACTAATACTAAAGCTGATTACATCCTTAACTTTTCATAAAGAACTAAAATACTTACACTCTGATTTGTCGAATAGGCCCGTATTTCCCAAAAATATCGTACATTTCTTCCGCTGTGATTTTATATGGCAGGTTTCTAATATACAGTATCCGATTGACTTCTGGAGGCAGCCGAATCTGATGCAGGAACAACATACGGTATGTTAGACCTAGTATACTCACTTCAAACCTTAAAAGCTGCCCTCTACGAGCTAAACCTCCAGGCTAGCATCACCGAGACAGCCAGTGTGTTCCACAGATCTTTTTTAACCCTCCACAGCTACAGACCTGACGTACTTCTATCAAACAAGTGGCCTGCCTGGAGGAGAACGGGCTCCCTTGGCCGGAGACGCGGAAAGGAGCGCATGCCGGGCGGGAAGGCCCGCTCTCAGCCTCCAGGCCGGGGGACTTCTCACCACCACTACAGAGGACTGAGGAGGGCCATGGAGCAGGAAGGGGAAAGCACTCACGTTGGCTCGCTTGGCCGCTTGCATCGCCATGGTGCCGGTCAGAAAGAGGGGCCTACTGCCTGAGAGAGAAACACCGGCGGGGAAAAACGCCTCAGCAGACACCCGCCGCTCTCCTCAGCAGGGGACCCGGATGCTATCCCGGCATACCCCGCACCGGAACAACAGCCCGACACGCAAGGGCCTGTGGGAGCCACGTGATCTGCGTGATGTCCCGCCCCCCGGTGGGTCCTGGAGGCCGCTGTGCGCCCGGGCCCGGGGGCGGTGTTTGTGAGGGCTCGTTGTCGGGGGGGGGCGTCTCGTTGTCGGGGGGTGGGCTCGTTGTCCACCGCCTCCGAAGCACGGCCGCCTGGCCTGTGGGAAGGTACGGGAAGCAGGCTGTAAAGGAACCAGGAGCTGGGTCTGACAGCTGCCTCCAGCATTCAAGACACGATGCTACAGTTGCAGTGTGAATCTCATTTTACTGAGCGCGTCCTGTAAGGCACTGCTTTACCCCTCCCTTTTGACACCTCCCACAACAAAACCATTCGATGTGGAAGCAAAGTTTTCTGCTTGTCAAGCACCCCTGACTATTGCGTCCCTGGAACTGAGTCAGGTATTTGAATGACAATCTTGCCAATATTCTTGTTATTTTCCATGGTTCTGTGTGCCTCGGCAATGTCATCCAGACGGTAAATGCTGTGGACAAGCGGTTTGAGATGAGGGGACATTCCTCTGGAAAAATACGGCAGCACCTTTTCTGTGAAGTCTTTCACCAGCTGTTCCTTATACTGAAGGAGAAGAGAAGCAATTTTAAGGTTATTTCCGGTCATTTAATTCACAGAGGTATCTCCAACCACAGTGCACAGTTCTCAAGGAGATACATCCTGACATTTTCATAGTAAGACGTGCAAACAACTGACAGGTACAAGTTACAAACAAGAAAACTTTTAGGTTATATTTTAATTGACTGAAATTATGCAAAACAAGTTGTATGAGCTTAGCACAGAACCATTTAAACTCAAACTGATTAAAGTTCTTGTGAATATTATGTATTAAACCATGCAAAAATCTATCCCAGGGCTCTGCATTGCTGCCTTTCACTGTAATATCTGAGAATTTTCCTCATAAGGTGATTCTTCCTTGGTAATTTACAGGGATCTAAATGACCTTGGTCTCTACTTTGAAAAAAGACCCAAAAGGGGTTTTCACCCACCCACAACTTGGTCAAGTTTCCTGATCACTTGAGGGTTTTTTTTATTCTTAGGCCAAATCTTTGAACTATGGTACTTGTATGTTAATAAGTAGTGGGTATCATTCCTTTGATTCAGCAGTTGTAAAAGGAATGTATTTGATAGAAGAGGGAATTTACAACTTAATTTTGCAGTGTGTTCCAAAGCATGTAATAACTGTTCAAAATGCTGCTTTTTTGGCAGTAATGTGTTAGATTCTGCTTTAACACTGGTATCAAAAGAAAGCTCTCAAAACTCATTTAATTTAAGATAAAACTGTGTACATTGTTGATAGCCATTACTTGCCTTCTTGTCTCTTGATCGTAATAGACTTGTGTGGATGCTTGCTCTTTTGTTAAGCAAGCTTGAAAGCAAATCTCCATGTACTTCACCTCCACCTAGTAGTCCATAAATAATCCACCGGCCATCAGTTCTCAGACATTTGATATTCTTCTCCCAGTAAGAGCCACCTACAGGATCCAGAATAATATCTACTCCAGAACCTCAAATAGAAACAGAAAATATTTCAGCAATGTAGTTACGCTGCATTAGAGGTAGGAGAATTTCAAGCAGAACTCAAACCTTATACTTTACAGGTACAGAATCAATCCCACAGATCTTATTTAAATCTTTCTGCTGAAATTAGGAATTGGCACAATGATTTGTTAGGAATTCTAGAATTGGGCACAAAAAAATAATCATTAGATACAGATATCTATAGATAGATAGATATAGATAGATGTGGATATCCAGATGCAGACTGCATCATAAACCATCCCAAATGCTTAGAAGACCTAGATTTTTCTAACAGACAACTTATTTTTGTTCCTGTATTCAAGCACTTAAAAATGCAACTGTGAGGATCCCATAGTTCCTTGTGGAGGCAGCAATAACACAGGCACAGTATTTGTGCCCCAAATGAACAAAGAGTTTCCATGCAGAAATTGAGTGCAATTAAACTAAGGAAAGATACATTCCTGGGCGGAACAGGAATGTTCAGTCTGAATGGGCTGTTGGTTGTTCCAACATAATGATTATTATCTGCTCCCACCATCTAAGATGAAGGAAGGTGACAATTAAAATTCAGTGTGTGTGCATGTAGGTTCGGTGATGCACTCTGCTTAGCTGTAACAGTGTCTTTCACATTGAGGTTCTTACCTTGGGTGAATGCCAAGACCTTTTCACTAAAATTTTCGTTCCTGTAGTTGAACCCCACAGCTGCTCCGGCTTTTTCTGTTGCTTTCAGTTTCGCTTCAGTTCCTGCTGTCACAATGGGAATGGCTTTTGCCAGTCTTACTAGCTGAATGGCTGCTAAACCAACTCCACTAGCTCCAGCATGGATCAACACTCTCTCACCCTCCTGTACTTTACCTGAAGGAGGATGTAAGGGAAATAATCCAAACGTGATGACAAAGGGGTAACTAAAACACAAGCAGTGTGGAAAATACTGAAGAGGAAGATGAAAGAGGTGCCCTTAAGTGGGCTTTGTTTACATCTTCATATCCTTCATAAAAGAAACAAATACAGAACTAACACAGCTCAAAGTGTACTAACAGGACTCCATTTTACCATCTCCAGTGGAATGACTTTAGCTTGGCCCTGCCCAGGTCTGTGCATCCATGACCAAGCTGCTGAGGTGAGTGCAGTCAGTCTTTTTATACCAGGACTGTCCACTACCACCAACAGAAAATACTTGGAGGACATTACAACTTTGAAATCAGGCACTCAACAATGAAGAAATACCAGAAGTGGTGTATAATGTTAAGGAGCAGTTTTACCTATCACTTTACCATCTACCAGTTGCCCATTTGTATTCCACTGGTTGTTACTGAAGTGAGGCAGTAAGTAGTCCTGGAGAAATGGTCCTTATTGACCACAGGCCCAAAGGAAGCAACACTGCTCACAGTGAGTGTATTCTGAGTAGGGAGGAAAGTTACTTTTTTGAAACTCTTGTTCCTTAGTGGAGCTTTTAGATGCTGCTGCTGAAAAGGGTAGAAGGATATTTGTCATCTGAGGAAAAACCTGGCAAGTGCTACTCTTAGTGCCCTGGTAGCTCATTTTCAGAAAGAAGAGTGTAAGCTTATATCTGTTTTAAATCAGCACAGAGGGGATTTTACCCAAAATTAATATCTCTGCAAAACAAGAGAGATGTTGTCTACTGTAGATTCATAAGCAATTAGTGAGAAAGTTCATAATACGGTGCTTGCAGCAAAGTTAGAAGTAGGATGTGTTTGCAGTTGTCTGAAGAACATGTAAGTTATTTCAGGGTTTAGGTATAATGGAAATTGCCATTCAAGCTAAGAAATACAGATGAAAGGAAAACTGACCATCTTTCCATATCCTTCCTTGTAGATACGCAGCCAGTGGAGTAAGTTGTGACTGGGACATGTCAAGATTTGAGGACTTGGGTCTGACATACCATATCCTCACCCATGTGAGTGGAATGACAGAGAAGAGGTTCTTCGAAGGCAAACAGCATACAAGTGTAGGCAAGAAAGTGAGGATTTCAGAACAGAAAAGAAGACAAGTTTCTTTTGGTGGGATAGATTTGCAAATACACTTCTCACCTACAAAGTGCAGCAGCTGAAAGGCTGTTATCCAGGCTTCAGGTATGGCTGCAGCCTCAGTAAAAGTCAGATCTTTGGGAATTGGCATGAGGCAGCCTTCAGGTACTGTAACGTACTCTGCCTGGCCACCTCCAGAAAGCAGAGCCATCACTGCATCACCAATCTTCCACTTGCCCCTGCAGCCAGGCCCAAGCCCAACCACATTTCCAGCTGCTTCTAAGCCTAAAATATCGCTTGCTCCTTCTGGGGGAAGGTACTTCCCTCTCCTCTAAAATAAAACAAAAGAGAGGCAAGAAAGGAAAAGCTATGTATCAGTGAGTGTAATGACCTGCACTACTTCATTCACATCCAACCTAAATTCCTACTTATTAAATCCCAATTTTCACACTGTACAAATTCTCAGTAAGTTAATCATCTTCTATACTCTAGCAACACTTGTTGTTTCCCAAGTATGTTTTAGTCTTAAAACTCTATCTGCAAATTCAGTCTGTTGTGAGTCCCCTTTGACCAGGCCAGTCCATGCTGGGGAAGTATTATGGTCCCCAGTTGCAAAGCATGGCTTTCAGCTCAAATTAAAATAGCTCAGACTTAACAATTTGAATGTGAGTTTTCCCTGCTGTAATGGAGCCAGTGAAATGCCCAGAGAATGCCATAAGCATCTAGAAAGACTGGAGCTTTGGTTGTGTATCTTTTCTTGAAAGGCAGCTGCCTTTCCATGCCACTCCAGCATTGCAGTGACCCAGACAAAAACATTTAACTGCTGAATCAACAGACATCTCTTCTTGATCTCTCCCATCCAGTTGCTCACCAGGTCCAATCTCTTCAGATTTGTCAAGCCCTCAGAGAGGGGCTTGAAAAAATCAGTGTCATTTTCAGGTGCATAAATCTGCTTAACATACACATACCTGGAGTAAATCAGCCCTATTCAGAGCACTGGCAGAGACCTTCACAAGCACTTCTCCTTCTCCTGGATTTGGTTTCATCACATTTTTCACATAGAGATTTTCTGGGCCTCCTGGGCAATCAAAATAGGCAGCCAACATTTTATCTGAAAGAAAATCAAACCCCAAAACCTGGCATGAATGTAGGCATACTTACATGCACCTGGAAAGTCTTAGTAATCATTAACCACAGCTCCAGAGACTCCGCTTTGCAGATGAAGAATGCATACTGTGACACAGTTCAAAGGTAGAAGATGGGAGAGCTGCTGGAGAAAACTGAGGAGTTATAGTGCACTGAAATACATGAATGTTGGGACACAAGGTATCATTGTGAAAGCCATTTGACAAACCACAATGATCACCTTGCATCAAGGCACAGGCTTTAACCCTGCACAGAACCATGTGTGGAGCCTGCACTACTGACCACCCACCTAAACTGTGAAATGTAATACACAAATGAAAACAGCCTCCCTTGCTCTTGACTCCCTGCGTGATTAGGGCTCCAGTGCTCAACTGGCAGAAGGACAAGGGCTTTTAAAATGGTAGACACAAATGGGATTTTAAAACTCAATAGAAAGAGCCTTTATTGGATACATCTAAAATCATGTAAGTGCTGCTTTTCAATTCAGCCCATAGACAAGTTGAAGATACTTAAGGGCACAATAGTGACCTATCATGGATGAAAGATAACAAATGGTTTTAAAAATGCCTATTTATCCCCCCTTCCCTCAGCAGGTGATTCCTGTGTGCCTAATTCATTCTGCTAGGGAGTCCCGCTGCTGCAGGAGTCTCTCAAGCAACTCCTCACTGTTCTGGGGTCCTTGGCTTTTGGCACCAGCACTTGTTGAGGTGGCCTGAGAGGTCCAGCCTCCTGCCTGGCAAAATCAAACCTGCTGCAGTCTTCCCTGTGTCCACTAGGTGGAAGGAAAGCACCACTGAGGATCCCAGTACATTACTTTCAAACGGTAAGAACCGCAAAAATTGAAAACCAAGTTTCCAACCAAAAGCAACAACTTTAAATTGTCAGATCTGCCAACAGTGGCCCAAAACAACAATTCAAAGAAGTTATGTGGTTCCCGAGCACGATTCGTGACTCACTTTTTTCCTGTAAAGGAAGGAAGGACGTTCTCCTCACCAGCAACGAACCCAGCTTGTGTTCAGGGTCAGAGTCTGATCCCGGTTCCTCCAGTTGCAGCTCTTGCAATTGGCGTTCCCGAGAACAAATACCTCTCACTTTTTTTCCTGTAAAGAAGGATGTTCTCAGCGCTGGGAATGAAGTCTTTCTCAGGAACAGTCTGATCTCAGTTCCTCCTCTCCCAGCTCTTGCAATTGGCTGTTCCCGAGCAAGTCAGAGGGTGGAGCACGATGAGGGCGTGTTTTGCTTTGGAGGGACAGGCATGAACAGAGTCAGAAATATCACTACATCTCACCATTATGTCTACCCACGGACCTAGTCCACCGATTGAAGTACTTTCCCTTTGGCATTGAGGTAGAGATCTTCTGCTCTCCCCATGTCATGGTTTCAGCCCAGCTGGTAACTCAGAGCCACGCAGCTTCTCCCTCACTCTCCCACTTATTCCTCCTTGCCTCCAGGAGGGATGGGGAGGAGAATCGAAAGAATGTAACTCCCACGGGTTGAGATAAGAACAGTTCAGTAACTAAAGTGTAACACAGACCACTGCTACTACCACCAATAATAATGACAAGGGAAATAACAAGGGAAGAGAATACAACCGCTCACCATGGTCCAACTGATACCCAGCCTGACCTGAGCACTGATCTGGGCTTCTGGGTAACTGCCCCAGTTTCTGTACTGGGCATGATGTGCTGTGGTATGGAATACCCCTTTGGCTAGTTTGGGTCAGGTGTCCTATCTGCTTCCTCACCACTTCTTGTGCTTCTCCTCACCTGACAGAGCGTGAGAGACTAAAAAGTCCTTGATCAGGGTCAGCATTACTGAACAACTAAAACACTGGTGTGTTATCAGCACTGTTCTCAAATTAAAGCCAAACCAGAGCACTGCACCAGCTATGAAGGAGAAAAATAACTGTTACAGCTGAAACCAGGACACCCAACACAGAGGGAGGTTTGATCCCATGCCCTTGCTGTGCCAATCCACTAGATGTATGTTCTTGTGCAGAGCAGTGAACTGCTGATTTGTTTTCTGACCAGATATACTAAAATGCCATTAAGGGTGTGAGAGCTGTGACAATCCTTATGCAACACAACCAACTTAGGAGGCTTTATTGTGCTTTGTTCCTGTAAGCAGTGTTCAAAGTTCACTGGCTTATGTCCACAAGCCCCGTGTATTTCTACCTGGTGTTTTACGTGCATGATCACAATGTAGCCAGCAATTAATTTTGCTGCTGTGTGCACACCTGCAACAAGGATTTTACAAGCTTCAGTGAACTCACATTGCACCTGCACTGTCTTGCGTGCCTTCATGCAGTGGCCTGATGTTAAAGTATAAAATAGTTAAATGTAACTTGTTTTTTTTCTACTTTTTGAGCCATTCATAATAATGTTATTTACTTAATTTAGAAGTACAAGTGATGCTTGAAATGCCAGAAATGGAAAAATTAAAGTACTCTTGTGTAATCATATTAACTGTAAAATCTGTTATGCAGCAAAGTGTCAAGCTATGATGGCAGAAATCTGCATAAACAAAGTTCATTTTATCAAGCAGTTTCATGTACAAACATTATAACAGTTCTTGCTGGTGTTCAAGTAGTTTATATGGAGAATTTACTGCTGTGGTGTTTCCAGAGAATTGAGGCTATGAGATTAGATTTAAATGGCAAGATAGTTTGCAGACCATGCTGATGAAGGTAACTGATGTGCAAAGGCAACAGACTTAATAAGATTCTTTGCTGTTCTGTGACTTACAAAATTGAAGCCTCTGTTTTCGGGCTTTCTCTTTCTTGGTTGACTCAAAGAAATGGCCTATGCAGTCTTTTTCTCTGTTAAATTATTTGGAGTAGCCCTACAACATGCTTCACAAAACCATGGAGTGAAATCTACTTTGGCTCTTCAGCTGCTTAGAACTAAATTTGCATATGCCTTATCTCTAAATTTGAGAGACATCAATTTGATAGGTGAACCACTTGGTGGATAAAGAACTGGCTGGATGGCCGCATGCAAAGAGTTGTGGTCAATGGCTCAATGTCCAGCTGGAGACCAGTAACGAGTGGGTCCCTCAGATTGGTGTTGGGACAGGTCTTGTTCAACATCTTTAAGTTTGCTGATGACACCAAGCTGTGTGTTTTGATTGATACACTGGAGGGAAGGAATGCCATCCAGAGGGACCTTGACACACTTGTGAGGTGGGCTGATGCCAATCTAATGAAGTTTAACTGTGCCAAGTGCAAGGTCCTACACCTGGATCAGAGCAATCCCAAGCACAGCTAAAGGTTGGGCAGAGAAGAGATTCAGAGCAGCCCTGTGGAGAAGGACTTGGGGGTTTTGGTTGATGAGAAAATGAGCAGTGTGCTCTTGCTGCCCAGAAAGCCAACCATATCCTGGGCTGCATCAAAAGGAGCGTGAGCAGCAGGTTGAAGGAGGTGATCCTGCCCCTCTACTCTGCTCTTGTGAGACCTCACTTGAAGTGGAATTCTGGTGTCCTCAACATAAAAATGGTGTGGAACTGTTGGAACAAGTGCAGAGGAGGGCCACGAGGATGATCAGGGACCTGGAGCACCTCCTATATGAAGATAGGCTGAGAAGGTTGGGGCTGTTCAGCCTGGAGAAGAGGAGGCTGCATGGAGACCTCACAGCAGTCTTCCAGTACCTGAAGGGGACCTGTAAGGATGTTGGAGAAGTCCTTTTCAATAGGGACTGTAGTGATAGGACAAGGGGTTCAAACTTAAATAGGGGAAGTTTAGACTGGATCTGAGGAAGAAATTCTTTCCTGGAAGAGTGGTGAGGCACTGTAATGGGTTGCCCAGGGAAGGTGTGAATGCTCCATCCCTGGCGGTGTTCAAGACCAGGTTGGACATAGCCTTGGGTGGCATGGTTTAGTGGAAGGTGTCCCTGCCCATAGCAGGGGGGTTGGAATCTGATGATCTTAATGTCATTTCCAAACCTAACTATTCTATGATTCTATCACACCTCTTCCTTAAGCTTTGCTCTTTTCTCCAGAAGAAGGATCTGATCGTGTTTTTCTCTGTTTGTGTTACCAGCTGTCGTGGTTTGAGGCTGTCAAACCCATGCAGCCGCTCTCTCACTCACTCCCCTCTCTTTCTTCCCCAGTCCCGGGGGATGGGGAGGAGAATCAAAAGAATGCAACTCCC
>JASSUY010039290.1:0-10336 GCA_032466535.1 Forpus xanthops | reverse complement strand
AGTGCCCCCCCATCACCTGATACCAAGCTCGACTACACAGTGCACCCCATCACCTCATACCAAATCCCGGCCATGCCGTGCAACCCCCTGCACCACCATCACCATCTTTTCCTGTCTCTGCCCTCTCCGTCTCTCCCTCCTGGGCATGACGTGCTGTGGTATGGAATACCTCTTTGGTCAGTCTGGGTCAGGTGCCCTGTCTCTGCTTCAGCCCGGCTTCTTCCCTGCTCCCCTCCTCCCTGGCAGAGCATGAAACTCTGAAAGTCCTTGGTCAAACCAAAACTTTCTAAGCCTAACTATAAACACTGATGCTATCAGCACTGTTCCCAAACCAAAAATCCAAAACACAGTGCTACACCAGCTACCACTTAAAGAAAAATGACTGCTGCTGCTGAACCCATGACACCAGCTCTCGACTATTTGAGTTGTCAGGGAATAAAACTGACAATTCAGAGTATTTTAAAATGATACATTGTATTTCTGTCCATGTGTGGGATTATTCTATTTTTTCCCTATCAATTTTGAGATTTTGGGGTTCAGGCTTTTAAACTTTTCTTTGAAATGAAACTAGTTCAGAATCAAATACAGCTTAAAAGTCTTTTCTTCTTAGATGAGTCAAATAGCTAATGATCTATTTGTTTCTGCAAATGAAAAGATCATGGAGCCTAGTCTTGAGACTGATCTTCTTTGATGGCCTTTACATACAGTGTGATTCAAGCCTGGTAGTAATATTGTCCCTCCTCTGCACTCCTCACAGAACTTTGCAATCACTGCAGTTCAAAATAACTTTGTAGCCGTCAATGGGAATGCAAACTGTCATGTTAAAGATGTGCTTTATTTGTCATAGAATTATAGAATAGTTAGGGTGGAAAGAACCTCAAGATCATCTAGTTCCAAACCCCCCTGCTATGGGCAGGGACATCTCCCACTAAACCATGCCACCCAAGTCTATGTCCAACCCGGCCTTGAACTCTGCCAGTGATGGAGCATTCACAACTTCCCTGGGCAACCCATTCCAGTGCCTCACCACCCTTACTGTAAAGAATTTCTTCCTCACATCCAACCTAAACTTCCCCTGTTTAAGTTTGAACCATTACACCTTGTCCTATCACTACAGTCCCACATGAAGAGACTCTCCTCAGCATCCCTATAGGCCCCCTTCAGATATTGGAAGGCTGCACTGAGGTCTCCATGCAGCCTCCTCTTCTCCAGGCTGAACAGCCCCAACTCTCTCATCCTATCTTCATATTCAAAGATGTACAGGACAGTCTGGAAATATGTGAATGTAACGTTTTCCTTTGTTCCTTGGGTCAGTGATGCTCTGCATAGCTGTAATGCAATTAGAAAACTTACTTTGTTTAGTGAGATTAACAATTTTCCTACCTGGAAGCAGGTGAAAAGACACATTAGAAAGATTAAGCAGAGCATCCTAAACCAAATCAGTTTCAATTGAGTTAAGAAGCTTAGAGGATAGATGGATAGGGTAGTCCCCTTATAAGCAGTGAACCCCCAAGCATTCTTGAAAAAAACAGAAGGGAACTCAGCAGTTGGAATGTTGTAAAATAGCAGTTTCTTGCTTAAACTGGATAATGCTTCAAACTTCTGCACTTTATCTCCTTGTGAGCAGCCTTTTGGAGCTTAATGAAGTTCAGGTTTTCCTCACATTCAGATCCCTCTCTCTCTAAAGTAGTCTGCTATAAAAATACAAGGAAGCAAATTAAATAAAAATCAACAATGATAAAAATCATACACGGAATTGCTGTAACAGAAATGTTTTTTTTGAAGTTCAAATCCGTCTCAGACTACACCTTACTCAAAAGCAGACAGCAGTATTTCTAGCTGACAATTAACAATACTAATACCTATATTCATGAGGTATTATCTGATCCAGAGAATCAACACTGAGCACTTTAAATCATTTTCAGAAATCTCTTGTAACGTGAAGAAAAGCCGCTTTGTTTTCTTTTCGCAAACAAATCATTCACGACAGCAAGAATAAACTCCATAGAATGTACGTTGTCAAAACCACTGCAGATCTGGCTCTGGAAACACTTAAACCTCACCCTTTACTCAGGAACAGTAATCAATTACAGACAAGGTGACTATTTGCTAGACCAAATAACTTGTATGAAAACTGTTACAGGATTTTGCAAGTGTTGGCAGTTTTTTTGCAGTCTTCCAACTTCACACTTTCTGCCTTACTCCCATGGCAGCGAAGGAGCTACTATCAACTATGATATGGCTCTTGAATTTATTACTGAGCCAGCCAGCCAGACCTGGGGCTAAATAACGCCTTCTGGATCTGCTGCAGCTCCATCTGTATTACTGCAGAAAAATACTAGGCTAAAGGTAGTCTGAAGTTATCTTAAAATATGAGGCCTAATTCTTAGATTTAGTCGCATTAATGTTGCCCTAGGTGGAAGCACTCCCTTGAAAACCTTCCTCATCTGGAAGGACCATTCTGCTTTGGTATTTTATGCCCATTTTGACCCAGTGAATAAAAACTCCTGGTCATGCTGTCAGTAAACTTAACTCAGTGGACATCCTAGAAGCTCTTTGTCCTTATCTATGCCATGCAGTATCAAAATGGGAAATTTGTCTGCTTCTCTGTTCGTAACTCAGCACAAAATAATTTGAAGTTTATGTGCTGGCCATGCATGTCAGTGACAAAGACTTGTAATACCTGAGCTCTCACAGAACCATCACAGCTGCTATGACAGGCATGGTGCCATGAGGACTCAGTCAG
Source organism: Forpus xanthops (assembly GCA_032466535.1). Lineage (NCBI taxonomy): Eukaryota > Metazoa > Chordata > Aves > Psittaciformes > Psittacidae > Forpus > Forpus xanthops. The sequence continues at coordinate 7,590 of JASSUY010039290.1, read as the reverse complement.
GAATCAGTATGATTATACCAAAGCCCGTTTATTAATGGCACAGTTACAGTTTGTATACTTCAGGCTAACAGCTCTAACATTACATGTCTTTCTACGATTGGTTACATATACTTAGCAACAGGCATACTATTGGTTAACATGTTTCATGAGAACCTAAAGTGTAGTTTTTATAAGCAAGCAAGATTTACATTCCAATTTAGCAACCTCCTAATCTTAGCTCCTTCTTATCTTCCCAGCCTGCATTCTTGTCTCATTAGCTATCCGGGGTTACTTCTTTTCCACAGTTGGCTGCACAGAGGTAACCCAGAGTTACCCCTGCTACATGGCCAGCTGCATATAGTTGCTTTCACTCAGAGCAGGCATATGTCCGTTCTCTAATAAGAAATCACCCACAAGCTGGAATCATGTCTGGAGCACAAGAAAATGGAGGCTCTCTAGGTAGTGCAGCGCTGGTACAATGGGTTTGTGTCCAGCCTGCTGCAAGACACAAAGTAATGGCTAAGAACTAAAAGAAAGTAGAGCATTACACAAAGCAGAAGTTGCTCTGATATTTAAGGCTGAAATGCACATAGGAAGGATCCAAAACCATGGGCAATCCAATTCCCTCTTCTTCTGGTCCATCTGCAGTCAGATGTATTTTGATTAAACAATGTTCAGAGGCTGTAAAGTGTGAAGAAGTGAAGAGGCTGCAAGGAGGGCTAGTCTTTGCCAGCCTGACACCAAGCACAGACCCACCAGCCAAGAACCAGACTTCTGAGGGCCCAGTGGGCAAATTTGTTTTTACACCTGCGTTATAGCCCCTAATATCCTACTCTTGATCATAGTGTTTTCAATTGTAAAAGCCTTTTGAAAAAGGTCTGATGAAAAATTTGTCACTAAGAGGCTTACAGTTCATTCCAGACAAAATAGCTTATGCCCCAAAACACAAAATAAATACCACTTACTTTTAGGCACCTAAATGAAGAACAAAAGCTAGGGACACAGGGGCCTATAATTTCATTCCTATTCAGTGAAAGAAGATGGGCATATACACAGATGAAGTTGAATCTGGTCTACAAAATATTCCTTAGAAATGCCCATGAAATTCCTTACAAATTTCTTAAATTACCCCTGTGGTGAAAATAAAGGCTATTCTGGGAATCTACTCCTGTGCATTTTATCCATTTGGATGATGCAATAAAATGACTGAATTCTTGATATGCAGTCAGCATATATTACATCAATAAGATGAGTAACCCTGTTATTTAGCTCCCCAGCCAAGAACAACAAAGAGTGGTTATGCCTTGCCAGCACCTCTACACAAAGGAAAAACTACATTTGAGATGCAATCAGGATTCTGCAGCTGGTCTGTGAAGGGCTGAGGTTTGCAGTATTCCCATGCAAATGGAGAACAGAGAGTTAGATGTTAACACTAAGTGTTAAAAACAGAGTCCAAGAAAGCTCACAAAGAAAATTCAAGCAGGCAAGGGAAGGAAGTGGACACTTTTCTTAGATAAGAAATGCTTTGTTACTGTGAGACAAGGAGACTAGCTTCATGATGTCTCGAGATGTAGGAAAAGAGACTCAAACTTTCCCCTAGAGAATCAGCTTTCTAGAGAAGGTCTGAAACCCTTGGAGACCTTATGTGTCTCTGAAGTGGGCTCCAAAGCAGAGTATCAAAGCTGATGTTCTACAAAAGTGTGCTTAAGACCTCAGCATGAGGCATATGAGGTCAAGAACATGCAACTGCCAGATCCTGTTTTGCTGAAGGGTAGCTAACAGAAAACTTGTGCCAGAATAGCCAAGGGAAGAGAGTTTGGCAACCGCTTCATACCTATGGAGATTCTGGAATACAGTGGGGTATGATGTCTGGAGAGGCTTTAGCTGTGGAGCCATAATCACATCTGTGTTCAGTTACACAGACTTCAGGATTTGTTAGTCTGTCAGATTGATTTTTGAAGCTTTTTGGAAGGGCACAGCTGATTGGTGAGATGTCACCATGCATGCACACAGGTACAGCCATTTGTTTCTCTTACCTAGTTTCTCCACAGCTTCCACACACACACTGGAATACATGCCTGCTTTGTAAGTAGCAACAGGATGAAAGTCTTTGTCATCACAACTGTCAGTCCTCCAGCCGGTTAAATAATATGGAAAACTGGTATAAGGTTTCAAGGCTCTAAAAAAAACACATAGATATTCATACTGCCTGACAGTTTGGGCCAACCAGAGGCATTTTCTTTGCTAGTACACCTTTTTTTCTTGGGGGGGAAAGGGAAAATACTATCTTAAAATATAAGCCAGGACACAGATAAACAGTGGCATTGCATATTCTGAAGACTATTGACTATTAAAGCAAGTCAGTCAAATGCTTTATTATATTGCCTTCCATTGATTAATGTATCACTTCCATTGATTAATGTATTACTGCACAGCATTTTGAAGACGTTATCCTAGTGCTCAATGTCATATGCAAAAGCACTGATAAATGCAAACAGAATAACTAGTATTGCTGTGAGAGCATGCTTAATGTATTATGAACCCTGTCTCCCAAATTCTGCCTTGCTAATTTATAATAAGGAATGGAAAAAGATATTGCAAAGTACTGCATTTTTCTGAGAGGTGATCCAAACTTGAGAGCTGCCCAGCCTCTTCTGCAAGTTGCTTAGCTCATTTCAGTGTGGATTTACTCAGGAGGGGAAGAATTAAGAAGATCTCAGTAACACCCAGTTGGATGGGTGTCACTTCAGGATGTGTGACTTGGCTATAGTAACAAAATTTTGCTGTCTTGAGCATGGCTGCATGCAGCTGTGTTCTCAGTTTGTGTCTCGGAATTTCAGAGCTGAATTGCTGAGGCTGGAACCCCATAAGCTGAGTGTCAAACAGGTCCTGCTCACCTGGGCCTTTTTCTCCCATGACCCAGCTACCTTGTTCTGGCCTTGGGCTCACCAGGTCCTTCTATTACCTGTTTAATTAATTAATGAGGCAAGAAACCAATCCAGCAAAAAAAAAAATTCAGTAATAGTTTTTCCTCTGTTTAGGGAGATGAACTGTTTTAAAGGAGAATGTAACAAGCCCTGCAGTTGGTATTGTGGTATTAGGGAAATGAATGGTGTCACCCATAAAATTTGTATTATACAGCTAACACTTCCTTGTATTCTGCTCTGATTTCACTCCACACCTGCAGGGAAGGTGATATATAGGGAAAGGAAGAGGCATATGAAGGTTTTCTGCTTGTGTTACAGAGTTCACATAACCAGGCAGCAAAGGAAGGAAGTAGGAAGTCCCCAGATTTCTCAGGGCAGTCACGGCTCTTATCAACATACCTTTTGAAGATGGATGGAATGCTCATTTGCACGGACACATTTATAGTGCTTCTCCTTGAAGCGGAGTTCTCCCCTTCTAACTTTCAGTAAGTTCTTGCAGAAAGCGTAGATAAGGTTTAAAGCATTCTCGGGTGGCACCTGTGTTAATACAACACTGTATTAACTCACTGCGCCTCTTTGCAATGATGAACTGCTTTCCACCCTCTGTCTTTGATAGGTCACTTAAAATTATGATGTAAAAACCCCACCCACCCAACCAACCAAAACACGTCTGTCTGGCTGTGAAAGTAGACCTAGTTTCTATAAAGTCCACTATTTTCAGTGTTTCATTTAAAACAGTATGTTTAGCCTGTGGTTAGCCTCTGCATAGTCTCATTCCACAGTGACAGTCCTCTAGGTCAGCAGGGTGCCCTGTGGTGATGGACCCTGCTGTTGAAAGGCAATACAGGGCAGGGCACAGCCTTCCCTGGGTTGTGCAGAGCTCACCTGAGGATGCCAATTTCAAATATTCTTGGTCATAAGTGGAGAAGTGTAACTTTTATAAAGTCCAGACCAGATCCTCACACCTAATGGAGCGGTCTGCACGAGTCACAAATCTGTTCATGTCAATATGCTCTTGGCTTCAGTGTATGCAGAACTGGGTCACTGGTTTGGCAGATTTATATTCAGCTGATTGTATAAGATGATCCAATGATCCTTTCTGGCCTGAAATTGTTTCAGGTCAGTGGAGCTGGGAATGATTTTCACCAGCTGAGGACTTTGCTCTGGACCTCTGTATGTAATCTGCTTTGCTGAAGTCAGCAGGCTGGCACCTCTGAAAGCTGTGTTTTATATTAAAGATAATTCCCATATTAAAGATGATGTCACCATTACCTAATGGACTGATGCCACTCTGAGAATCTGTCCCCAGGGGTGGGGTTATCTTAACAAGTGCTTCATCTTTAACACATTCTTCTGAGTATGCTAAAGGTAACAACATGTGCCCCTGGAAAAACTGCTGGGAAATGTTTGAGAGCTGGTATCAGGGATTAGGAGACAAACTGCCACCTTCCAATGACATAAGGATGACTGTGGTGTGGGAAGTGTTCCTGAGCTCCTAGGAAATTCATCAACTCTGTCAGGGAGTATAATATGATATGACCAGAAATGCTGTTATTCTACTGTTCATCAGCTGATGGACAATGAAAACAGATCAACCACAGCTATACCAGCAAATTTAAGGTGCCAAGGAGCAGTTCTGAGTACTGTTGGAACACTCTAAGTAGAGTTTTGTCCTGAGCCAGCAAGCAGTTTCCCAAATAATTCTGAGGCAGCAATGGCCCAGGACCGCTCCTTACAGGCAACCTAGCATAGCCACTCTGTGCTGGGGTTGTAGTGTGAGCACAGCACATTCCACATCAGCAGATCTCAGTGCCAGGGAATGGACCTATGTACATCTGTTTTGAGCACAGAGTGGTTAAAGAGGAATTCTTGAAAATGCCAGCTGATGGAAACTTCCTTCCAAAAATGAAAGACGTGAAATTAGCAGCCAACTTTGCAAGTTAGCCTCCCAACACAGCAGCTAGGCTGTACCCTATAACTGGGTCCCTGAGGTGAAGAAAGCAAATGTATTTAGTAGAGTGCCATGCTCCCTGCCATTATCACTACTTTGCACTCCAGATTCCCAGAGTTTCTACCTCTGCTTCCCAAAACATTCTTTTATCTCTTACAGTAAAACCAAAGGTTGATGCACAGACTTGTCTTTCCTTTATGTTGATGATAGCTGCGTTTTCCACATGCTTTGTTCTGATTAAACAAAGACAGTCTCACCTCTGTGCCTTACAAAATCTGGAGGAGATTCCCCTGGAAAGCATGCTGAGGCACATGAAAAACAACAAGGCGCTTGGTGACAGCCAGCATGGCTTCACTAAGGGGAAATCCTGCCGGATCTATCTGGTGGCCTTCTGTGATGGAGGTACAGAACTGATGGACAGGGGTAAAGCAGTAGATGTCATCTACCTGGACTTGTGCAAAACATTCAACACTGTCCCACATGACATCCTTGTATCTAAATTAGAGAGATATCAGTTTGATAGGTAGACCATTCGGTGCATAAAGAACTTGCTGGATGGCCACATGCAAAGAGTTGTGGTCAATGGCTCAATGTGCAGCTGGAGACCAGTAAGAAGTCAGGTACCTCATGGATCAGTGTTGGGACTAGTCTTGTTCAACATCTTTGTCAGTGACACGGACAGTGGGATTGAGTGTGCCCTCAGCAAGTTTGCCAATAACGCCAAGCTGTGTGTTTTGATTGATACACTGGAGGGAAGGAATGCCATCCAGAGGGACCTTGGCATGCTTTTGAGTTGGGCAGATGCCAACCTCATGAAGTTTAACCATGACAAGTGCAAGGTCCTGTACCTGGGTCAGAGCAATCCCGGGCACAGCTACAGGCTGGGCAGGGAAGAGAATCAGAGCAGCCCTGAGGAGAAGGACTTGAGGGTGTTGGTTGACGAGAAAATGAACATTAACTGGCAGTGTGCTCTTGCTGCCCAGAAAGCCAGCTGTATCCTGGAATGCATCAAAAGGAGTGTGAGCAGCAGATCGAAGGTGATCCTTCCCCTCTACTCTGCTCTCATGAGACCTCACTTGGAGTATTGTGTGCAGTTCTGGTGTCTTCAACATAAAAAGGACATGGAACTGTTGGAACAAGTGCAGAGGAGAGCCACGAGGATGATCAGGGGCCTGGAGCATCTCCTGTATGATGACAGGCTGAGAAATTTGGGGCTGTTCAGCCTGGAGAAGAAGAGGCTGCATGGAGATCGCATAGCAGCCTTCCAGTATCTGAAGGGGACCATTAGGGACTGTAGTGATAGGACAAGGGGTAACAGGTTCAAACTTAAATAGGGGAAGTTTAGATTGGATCTGAGGAGGAAGAAGTTCTTTACTGTGAGAGTGGTGAGGCAATGGAATGGGTTGCCCAGGGAAGGTGTGAATGCTCCATTGCTGGCGGTGTTCAAGACCAGGCTGGACATAGCCTTGGGTGCCATGGTTTAGTGGGAGGTGCCCCTGCCCATGACAGGGGGTTGGAATCTGATGATCTTAATGTTCTTTCCAACCCTAACTATTCTATGATTCTATAAGACTGTCATTTAGCAAAGCCTGCAGCTAGTTCATTTTCCTTCTGTCCCGTGAATTGAAATATATGTATAAATGTTCATTCCCCTTCCCTTTTACATTGGAAACCAGATCTTGCTGCATGTGGAATTTAGTTGCCACAGAAGTAATGCTAGGCCTCAGCCAAGCAAAACAACAAAACAAAAATCCTAAAAAGAAGAGCGCAGCAGAACAGACCGTGAGGGCTGGGGGTCGGTGACATGGTTGCCTTTCTCAGAAAGGTCATTAAAGTCCCATTACATTTTTATAGTGTAAGTATTTCTGGCTTCTTTTTTTTCCTGACACTTAATTTTCCTCTCACTACAGAAACAGTCCACTAAGAAATGAGATAGCACTTGTTACAATCAGCAGATCAGAGTTGAAATATGGGGGATAAGGGTTGGGATTTCTGGGCCAGGCCTGACCTAAACCAAGCATTGTTTTACTTGCAAATGGTCAGCACTAACATGGTTATTGTTAGGCATCTGGGTCACTGCTGTACCACTGGGCTGCCGTTTGGGATTAAACTTCACATTTCTGTTGTGTGATGGTATCTCTGTGTTATAAAGGCAAATTTTGTATAAAAAAAAAACCCAGCATCAGCACCGACATTAATAGCCAATTTCTTTATTGCGCTCGTTGATGAGGGATAAGCAAGCAGCACTGGGTGCGCGGGGAGTCATCACTCCACCTAAGTCGCACACCAGAGGTTTAAGCAAACAGGTATTTATTATACGTAGGCATGCATATTCAATAGGTGTCCAGGAGAGAAGCGGGGGTATTATAATTAGTTTAGGTAGTCATTATCTTAAGTCTCCTCCTTTTTGGCGCCTGCGCACTGATTTCCTGGAGTCATGGGCAGGGGTCTTCAAGATGAAGTAAGGAGTCTTCCTCTTGTGGGCAGGGGTCTTTCAGATGAAGTAAGTGATCTTCCTCAGGCTGCACTTTTCACCTTTCACACAGTCTGAATGCTTCGATTATCACAATTTTGTTAAAACCAGCCATGTCTGCAAGTTTCTGACAACTGACTGGAATTTATAGTGGAGTGGTCGTAGAACAAGTGATAAGCAACACCAAATGGGCGGATGAGGGGTACCCAAAGCTGGCAGATTTATGGGAGGCATTGTTGTAGGAGGGCTGTTAAATCTTA
>JASSUY010039288.1:2496-14691 GCA_032466535.1 Forpus xanthops | reverse complement strand
TGAGAGGAGGATGGAGCCAGGAGGGGCTGGGCTCTGCTCCCAAGGAACAAGGGATGGGACAAGAGGAAACGGCCTCAGCTGCACCAGGGAAGTTTAGACTAGAGATTCAGAACAATTTGTTGTCAAGCACTGGAACAGGCTGCCCAGGGCAGTGGTGGACTCACCAGCCCTGGAGGGATTTAGCAGATGTCTGGATGTGATGCTTGGAGGCATTAGATAGGGTTAGTGGTGGCCTTGGCAGTGCCGGGTTAGCAATTGAGCTTGATGATCATGAAGGTCCTTTCCAACCGAGACAATTCTGTGATTCTGCTGAAGCCTTCACATGCTTTTTTCTTTATTTATAACTTAATGCTATACTGATTCTGAAAGGATTTGAATACTGAAGCAAATTTAACACTCGATTGCGTCGTCTTTCATGTGCCTCTCAGCCCTCCGGGTGTCAGAAATGACATCTGTTAGCAGTGAGGTGCCTGGCTTTGGCACTGTGTTTGAAATGCCTGCTTTACAGACTTTCTGCTAAAAGTCATCGTTCTTCAGGCTCAGTGATAGCTGCACTTCTTTTCTTTCCAATTCCCTTTTGCTTCAGTGATTAAAAGAAGAGAAGGCTCCAGTGAGACCTTAGAGAAGCTCCAGTGCCTAAAGGGACTGCAGGAAACCTGGAGAGAGGCTCTGGACAAGGGATGGAGGGACACGACAAGGGGAATGGCTTTAACCTGCCAGAGGGGAGACTGAGATGAGCTCTGAGGCAGAAGCTGTTCCCTGTGAGGGTGCTGAGGTGCTGGCACAGGGTGCCCATAGAAGCTGTGGCTGCCCCATCCCTGGCAGTGTTGAAGGCCAGGTTGGACACAGGGGCTTGGAGCAAGTTGCTCTATGGAAGATGTCCCTGCCCATGGCAGGGGTTGGAGCTGGATGAGCTTTAAGGTCCTTTCAACCCAAACCATTCCAGGATTCTGTGATGAAGACTTGGGCTGTTTTGGAGGTGGGTGAGGACTTTGTGGGTAGCATGAAAGTGACTTAGGCTTTGCACTCATGCATGTGATTTAAGCCTGAATAAAACATGTTTTCTTGAGTCTGTAGAAGGGGGAGAATATTTTCTTGTCTCTTTGGTGAGTTGCTGTGGGAGCAGCAGTTCTGACTGTTTGGGATAAAGTCTCTTATGAGCTAGAGGCACAGGGAACTGATGGTCAAGTGGTCCATTTACATCTGAGTGTCCATTTGCAGTCTTTATGCTCACTGCTGTTTGGTAAGGTACAAGGAGCAGCATCAGGCCCCTTTGCAAGGTGCATGGTGACAGACAAAGCTGCTGATCCTCCAAGCTGAGAAGCCTCAATCTCATGCTGGGCAGTGATCCCAGGTACCAGATGGTCAGCAGCCAGATACTGCAAGTGCAGGAGATCCTGGCTGTAGATGGAAAGGTAGAAGTTCCCCATGTCTTGTTAGTGCTTGATTACTCCTTGGTGCTGCGATCACTCCTTGCTGTGGTGTCATCACTGCTGTGAGATATGGTACGTGCTGTTTATTACACAGCACTGACACCAACAGCTCGAGCAGAATCACACTTGTCAAATAAAAGGAGGAAATATTTGATGCTGCATCTGACATCTCCAGAAATTAGAAGATTTCTTGCAAATTGGTTGTTAACAGGAATTAGAGGTTCTGCCAGCGGTAAGAAGGTAGGGAAGTGCTGGCTGCAGAGGATTAGGTTAAATGAGCTCCTGGAGAGGAGTGGCAGTGGAAAACCTGCCCTGCTTCTGCAAGAGATCTTTGCTTCCATCACAGGAGCTGATTAAAGCACTGAGTTGCTCCTGAACCAGAGTCTTTGCTGCTGTATTGATATGAACTACTACAGAACATTTTGTCAGCTAAATGTCCTACTGAGTATACTTTGGCGTCGTAAATCACAGCAAAGATCTGGTGATGTGCTCAGAGACATAGGTTTTTATCATCTCTTTAACACAAAACACAATGTGAAAGTCAGGTAGAACATAGCCAAGCATCCTGCCAAGTTAGCTTGTGCCATAGGAATGCTGTCCGCCGGTGTCTTGTGTGCTTGGGAGTAAGCTTTGCTTTTAAGTACCCAGTTTGAGTGCGGTCCCAAAGTTAGGAATAGGATCATTAGAGACTGGTTTTGGATTATGCTCAATCCTCTCATTCTCTTTGCCACATTTTGGTTTTAGGTTTTCTTCCTGAGACTGGAAAATTCGTTGGCTGGATTGTTTCTAAACTGTATTCTCATTTACCTGGTATTACACTGTGATCAGCAGGAGATGAAGCAGGGATTTTATGTTTAGCAATGAGAAAGAGGAAACAACAGAGCAGCACAGAGACCCCAGGTGTCTCCTGTGCACTCTGCAGGGCACAGGGCACTGGTCAGTGCACATCTTCCAAATGTATAGAACCATATCATAGAGTCATGGAGTGGTTTGGGATGAAGGGACCTTAAAGCTCCTCCAGCTCCAACCCCTGCCACAGGCAGGGACACCTTCCACTAGAGCAGCTTGCTCCAAGCCCCTGTGTCCAACCTGGCCTTGAACACTGCCAGGGATGCTTTTCCAAAATAAGCCATATCCTTGCTCCAGAACCATCCTACATGTGCTCATGCTGAAAGGGCTGAAGAGGCTGAGCTGTGGGTGAGGTCTGTGACTGCTGTAGGACTCAGCCTGGGAGGTGAGAAGGAAATTCATGTTTTACCCAGTGGCATGCTCTTACGCCCACTTAATTTTGTCAGAAAAGCTCTTCTTAAATTGCTTTCTTTTTCTTCAAAGTGTGCATCCTTTGTCTGGTGAGGACCGGTTGGGTCTCTTTGGAAAGGCAGGACGTGCCAGACTGTACTTGGCACAGTTTGCTAATTCAGACTTGAAAGTTTTGCTGGCTTCAGGACTGAGTATCTTTCTAGAAACAGCACGTTTTGTGTTGTTTCTGCACCACTCCTTGAGCTGTTTGCCTGACTGCTTCAGGCTTTATGCTGGATCATCGCTCTTGAAAGCGAAGGGTTTATGAGTTTCTTTCTTTAATACAAGCGGGTTTAGCTTACCAACTCTAACTTAGCTGTATTGTTTAAAAACTTAATTATTCAAATCAAATCTAGCACAGTTCAAATCAAAGATACCCTGAAATGTGCCTGAGGGCTGGTGCAGTGAAACCTCTTCTCTCAATACCACATTACAGGCTTGAAACGGGTCCCTTTATTCCTTAGACCTGCTATTGAATTTTAATGTAAGGGCCATGAAATTCAAAGATGAGCAGGAATTCTTTAGCAGGGCTCATGTTGTGAATAAATCCTAATTCAGTGTACAGAGAAGTATTGCGATGTTTTTAAGCATAATCTATACAATAAGCCCAAAGACTTTCTGCCAGAGAAGACCCAAGACCTGATAAGCTCTTTTATTCATCACGTAAATCTGATGGTGCATAGCCAGGAGGTTAACTGGGACTGTGGTTACCATTATTACATGGTTGCCAGTACCCAGACCTGGCACCATGAGGGATGGACAGTGAAGGGGAAAGAGCTAAGGGGATGGAGAAGTGTTTTGGGAAGGAGTCATGCAGGGCAACATGTAGGGTTGGGCTGATTCCTTTTTAGCATGGAGGCTGTTGTAGGCTGGGTTTATGCCATTACAATAACAAGCTGTTAACAATTTAAAGGTAAGTTACAATCTTTTTTTTAAAGAGAATAAGGAGAACTCAGCAGAGTTAGTTCCAAATGTCTCGTTAAAATGTGCATTCCCTGTAACTGCACAGCTCCAGTTTATTGTTACGTCGGGCACATAACATGGAGGAGCATCTGGTGGTATAAATTGTTATAGCCCATTGAAATGAGGAGAAGTTTGCACATCCCATGCTCTGCTCACATCTGTAACGATTTGGGGTCCTTTCATTGTGTTGCAAACACTTTCAGGCAGCGCTGGGGTGTGTTAAATGCGTTGGCACTTGTTCCTTACTGTTTGTCTTGTTCTGGAGGATTTATCAGCAGGACCCACCACTCCAGCTTTCCTGGGAAGCAGGTTTGGGAAGCACGTGCCCAGGGGTCTGGACACAGCGGGTTTCAGAGATGTAGGGTTTTCTTGGGGAGCTTTGGGTAGTGTTGGCACGTTGGTTGTCCCCTTGATGGAGAAGGTTTTCTGTGCCACGGTCACCTCTGTCACCTTTACCTCCAGTTCTGTGCTTTGGGATGAATCACTTGATGCACTCATTTGTTACTTGCTTTTCTTGTTCCCTGGCAGGCTCCCTACCCCTCAGGACAGAATGCAGCTCCAACCACACTGGTGTACCCTCAAGCCCCTCAGACAATGAACACTCAGCCTCAGACCCGCTCGCCGGTAAGGGAGCTCGCCTTCGCGATACCCTGTGTTCTTTCTTCCTGGTCTGTGTGTGTCTCTGTGTGTCTGTGTGTGTCTGTAGCACTGGGCCAGTTCTCTGGAGAACATGTTCTACTGAACTGGAAGCACGTTCCAAATGGCAAATGTTGACTGAATCTTTCAGACACTTTCCTGGTAGGATCATTTTCCTTTTCAAGTGGCTTATCAGAAGAGAAGCGATGGAGGGATTCTCATCTCCGTGCAAATAACACCTTTTTTTTTTAGCATAGCTGCTTTCAGGTTCACTTTATTTTAGAGTTTAGATTCATTACCAGATTCTTTCTCCTTTCTTCTTTTTTTTTTCCCATTTTTTCCCCTTTTTAAGGAAGTATTTCATAAAGTCAGGAGATGAAAGTGGTTCTCTGCAGCAGCACTCAGTCTCCAGTGGGCTCTGGGCCTTGCTTCTGACTCAGTGCCACTGGATCAGTTCTAACCTAGCACCTTGTAGGTGCTCACACATTTAACATAGAGCTTCTGGGTACCCAGATCCTTTTGTGGTGAGCCCCTTTTTCATCCAACTTCAGGCTGATTGGCCTCCATCATCTTCTATTTTTTCTTTCTCTGTGTGATTGGAATACTGCTCTGCTACTATAGGACTTTTGGTGGAATCTCTGCTCATAACACAGATCCACATGATGTTTGGAGTCCCTCCTAGGGCTCAGCTCAGGTTCTGGGGACATGGTAGTTTGCCATCATGACATCTCAAGCCTCAGTTAGCCAAGGGAGCAGCAGTCCCTGTGCCTTTTGCAAAGCAACATCTGCATCATAACACTTTCAGGTTTTCTGTAAAACCACTGCACCATTCCCAGCACTTCTCTTTGCAGAGTAAAATGAATGCTGCTGCAGGCGGCAGCTGAAGGCTCCAAGACAGAAGTCTTCTGTTTGTCCAGGTATATATATATGTATATATATATATACACACTCACACACAGAGGATAAGCTTCCTCCCTGTGTGCAGCCACACTGATGTGCTTGCCCCAGCTCTGGAGGTTCCACCTCCTTAGGTTTTGCAGGAGAGTGACTCCTGAGACGCATTAACCTCCGTGTTGATGAACAAGTAACACCACTGTGATGATGTGGACAGCTGCAACTTTGTCCTTACCCCCCCATTCTGATCAGTAATGCAGGATACTGGTGGTAACCTTCTTTTCTCAGTAAGTATAATCATCTTAAATTGTTGAAAAGCACAGCTAAGTTGGTATGGATAGAACTGGAGCAAAAAACCTGACTGAAGAGCTGCATCTCTAAACCAGTTTTTTTGACAGCCCAGCAGAACAGTGCCAATACATTGCACAGACAACTGGAAGAGGAGGAAGGTTTTGGAACAGAGTCCGGTTTACAGGTCCCTGGCTGGAAGAGGCTGGATAAAATACTGCATTGTAAGCAATATAACAAACTGTACTCCTTCTTGCAGGCGGTTGTGCCGATGGCACTGTTTTGATTTCATCCTTTCTTTCTTTATTAAGTTTTTTTTTTGCCACATCTTGGGTTTTGTTGGCTGATCTACAGCATTGCACTGGGTTTGCTGCTTTGCTAAAAGCATGAGCTGCCCTGGCAGTTCCTGGCAGGTCAAGTGGTGATGCTACGTCCAAAGCTGGGTAGCAGCTGGGAGGGTCTGACTGGGGTAGGACAGAGACCAGGCTTGCTCTGGGTTTGCTGCTCAGCAGGTAATATCTGCAAGGGAATTTGGCTGGAAAATGAGTCAAATTGTAGGGTTTTGTCCTTGATATTAAGGAGGAAGAACTTGTCTGCAGCTCTCAGCCCTTTTTCTGTTATTTTTTTAACTCTCCTGTGTGCAGACTTTGCCACCCGCTTTGCCTAGTGACCATTTCCACCCCCATTACTAAAAGCTGCACCCATAACATCTCATCCCACCTCCCCATCCCAAAACAAATGCAAGACTGGCCCCATCCTGAGCTACTCCTGCATTTTGTTCTGGGCTTGACTTCATTTTGGTTTTTAATTCTTATTTTTTAACTTGTTTTTTAACCATATGGTTTTGGTGGCGAGAGGAGGGCATGAGGCAGGTGACAGGGGGTCTTTGCCATCCCTGGGCTGCCATGGCACACTGCCATCCAGCACGTGGGTACATAGCTGAGGTTGGTCCTAACCCTGCTTCCTTGAGCAGCTGAAGCTTCCTCCATCTTTTTTCTGCATCCAGGGGCCATTGGCAATTGCAGAGTTGAGGCTTTGCTGCTCCTTCCAGGACTGCTGCCTTTGCAATCCAACTGGCTGCATGTTTTCTCCCTGTTAACACCATAGGATCCCTCCAATAGCGAGAATCTCACAGCTCCAGCTGAAGGGAAGGAGAATGGACTGGGAATCACTCCGCACTACTGAGCATGATCCATTTTCTCTTTCCCACGCCAGCCCTCAACCCCAGGTGATTTTAACACAAACTGGCCAATTCTAGGACATCTGCCAAAAAAGCCCCCATGATCAGGAGGGTGCTGGAGTGATCCAGAGGTGGTTATTGTCAGGGAGGCTCAAGCAGCAGCAGGTAGAGGACTTAATCTGCTGTCCGTGGGGCAAGGGCAGCATCAGGATGAGTGGGGTGGCAGAGATGCTGGACCCGGGTTCCGTGAGGTTTTCCTTTCTATCTGCTACCTTCATCAACCAGAGGAGTAAACCATCCCAAAGTGTTTGTGCTGATCCGAGCCAGCAGTGACTACAGTTTGTTCTGTTGCTTACAGCTGCAAGTAGGAGTAAATCTGATCAACCTGAATGAATTAAAAGAAATCAAATTAGAAGCAAATGAAGAGCCAGAGATGACCAGTTCAAAACAGACGAGGGCATTTTTCACTAACTTTGAAGTTTTATTTTATTCCTTTATTTTTTTCACCTTGTGACACGTCTTACTTTTCACCATGGAAAATATTTTGGCTTCTTAAGGTACAAAATTTCAGCTCTTTTTTTTAAACACAGTGAGAACAAACCTTTCTTGTGGAATAGTGATGAGAGAAGGACTTTGACCCTGAAATGAAGCAGCACAAGGTTTTCGCACCCCATTGATCCCTTTTTGACTCATTTTTCTCATTGTTGTGTACTATGGAGTGTGTAGCCCTGCAGAGAGGCTCGTGTCAGCCCACCTTGGGTGGGCTTCAGCCCTTTCCTCAAACACAAGGCATTGGAACTGGGTTTGAGGAGTTATTCCTTAAGGAAAGTAAGGACTTGCAGCACATTCCTCATCTGGGTGCCTGTTTCTTACTGCTGTAGGACCAATGGGCAGAACCACCATCCTTCACACGCTGAGCCTCAGGAGGATGCTGGGTCACCGAGGCATTAAAATAGAACCTTTTGCTCTTCAGTCTTACATGATGCTGCTTTGCTTTTTTCTTTAATGTAAGGCTTAGGTGAAGTTCTCAAAGGTGGGAAGACTATTTGGTGAATCAGTGCAGGTCATTCCTTATAAACTCTTGTATAGGCACACAACTCTTACATAGACACACATATAGACATAGAGTATGTCTGTAGAAACTCTATTTGCAATGGTTTTTATGCCTTTGCACCCAAACATCACCATGAGGCGAAGGCAGAAGGAGTATACAAATGCCAGTGTTAGCAGGCTAGTTCTTGGAAATCTTAAATGTAGACAATTAAAATGGTTATAGAGGAGAAAATCAGCTGGACCACTGAATATTTATACTGTGCTTCTCATGTTTGATGGCATTAAAATAGCTGGAGGTGGGGCTGCAAGGGAGCCACTTTGTCTTACTGAAAAACCCTCCTATTAAGACAACCACTAATTAGTAACCAGCTTTGATCCCTCTTCTCAGGCAGAGAGTAAAGCATGCGGAGTCCCTGTAGTAGGAATTAGCAGAGGTGGACTGTACCTTGTGCCTCAGCACGTGCATTAAGTTACTAAAGCATCACAACTGGTGATGGGTAGAGACTGTGGTGGGTAAAAAGCCACTGTGGGATCTCCTTTCATTTGCTCCATTTAATTATTGGAGCTATTATCAATAGATTTCTCTGCTCTCATCAGAGTTCTGCTCATTACACTGAGAATGAGGGGTTTAAATGCCTAACTCAGCTTCTCCAAGAGCATCCCTTCTCATCTTTCTTTATATTTTCCATTTCTTGCATACATTTTTATTTCTAACACTCAGTTACTTATTGGGAAATGCTTTTAATGTTTATCAAGCATGTGAAATCCTGATTCCTTTCCTCCATGGGTAGCCCAAGCAGGTGGGAAATGGTTTAGTGAGCTTAGGGCTGGGTACCAGGACCTCGTGTTCTCCATTCAAGCTGTCTCCCCACTGATGCCTTCATCTCCCTGGGCGCACCATGAGTTAACCTGTCTTCACTTTCAGATGGGGGTGACAAATCCAACTCATTAAGGAGGGTTAGATTGTGAGGTTAAAAGCAAAAGGCCTTAATCAAATGGCTTTGTGTGTTTGCATCTTTGCCTTGCAGGGACCTCCCCACACTTGGCAAGACAATATGGCAGTGCCTACTTGGCTCTTTATTCCTCTCCAGCTATGAGTTTCCATCCTCCGCTCCCACCAAACGTTTGGAACAGCTCTGAGTCCAGCTGCTTTAACCATTTACCTCCACCTTTGAAACTGCTTGGTTTAAGTTGGGGTTTGGTTTGGTTTTGTTCCCCAGGCAGGATAAGGAATGCCTGTGTTCATACCCTGAGCTCCTTTCCAGCAGCCAGTAGCTTGGGCTGTTAACCTCCCATCTCGAGCAGCGTGCTGCCCCAGCCATTCTTGTCTCAGTCCCTGTCTGTCACTGTCCTGCAGCAAAGCTTTTGACTGTTCTGTGGTGGTTGTTATTTTTTCCCTTGTGGGTTTATTTTTTCATAGAGTGTGACATTTTGGTTTCGTTGTGGTGTTTCTGACTCTTTGTGCCTTTCCTTTTGTGTTTGTTTCTCCCGCCTTTCCTCAGTTTGCAGCGGGGCCTCGACCTGCCCATCACCAGGTACAGTACCTGCCCCTTCGTTATCAACCTAAACTAATTGCTGGGGGAGGAGGGTGGTTGGAGGAGGTTCACCACTAACCCACAGCGAAGGCTCGCTTCAGCATCCGGCCCCTAGTAGGTAGTAGCCCATGCATAACCCTGCTAACAAGCTGCCTGCAATGCTGAGTAACACTTCTAATTCTGCTGGTGTCACTGCACGCATTAACAACCCCACTTAACGCTATTGCCATAGGAAAGGAGAACCTGGAGAGATCTTGTCCAGGTACTGGTGAGATTCGCTTGCCTTGGTCAAGTCAAGACAGTCTATAGAAACCTTGCCAACTACTTCCCAAAGTAGATGGTGATTAAGTTGCTTTAGCTGAAGGTGTCAACCAGGACTTGGAGTTCACATCCCAGAGAAAATCCTGCTTTTCAGACTCGGAGCAGCAAGGCAGATGACTTCCCAATCCATACCTTTCTTGTGCAATATGCCTGGTGATCTATTACCATTACGTTGCTTAATGTTGGTTTTACTTACCCTGTGAAAGCCAACATTTAGGAATCTTTCTGGTGTTCCCATTGCACGACTTGGACTTTTTACGGAACCGCTTAATTAAGAAGAATGAAAATGGGGAATAGCTCATGGAACTCATGGGCAGCACTGAGCAGGGTGGCAGAGATACCCAGAGGACTCTTCACCATCAGGACAGTGCACAGGTGCCTTCTGTCCTGCGCAAGGTGTCCAAAGTGGTCTTTTCTATCAACTCCTACATTCATCTTTGCAAAGCCCTTTTGCCCTGGCACTGATTTTACTGCTGCATGTAGCTTTTGGGGGGTCAGAGATGGTGCTGACAGGTGGAGGAGAGGAGGTGTGATGGGTGCAGGACAGCTCTCCCAGGTCTGGTTGTTTCCATGTCACTGCTTCTTGGCTTGGAAGGAGCAAGTTGTTCCCACCAAGTTAATGGGGAAATAGAACTCCGCTGGTGTGGGACAGGGGCTTAAGTCACAGAAGGTTTGTTCCAGGAGGATTATGTTGTTCTCACTTTGCTCCTGTTAGTCTGAGCAGTTTAGTCCTCTAGAGGTGAGCACCTTTGGGGAAGCGCTGTCTCAGGAGAGCAGGTAAGTGTGTTCAGTGGGCACAGACAATCAAAAGAGCTGATTATCTTTGGTCCTTCCAGCTCGGAGAGCAGTGTGGAGGCAGGCAGCCTTCCAGAGCAGGACAAAACAAAGGCTTAAAGAGTAGAATGAGGCATTTGCACTTGTTTGCTCACAGGCAAATGTCATGTGAGAGAGAGGCAGCAATTCTGTTTGTGCATGGGAGGGATTGCAGTGACAGCAGTGGTGGTGGTGGAATGTTTGCAGGAGACTGGGCAGCGCAGGGCACACCAGAATTAGAATCTTGTTTAGATACTTTTGTTCTTGACCTTATCTCCGGGTCTGTGTTTATCCTGTGTGTCACTGAGGACGCATCGCCATCCAGGAGCTGGTGTGCTCTTTCCTAAGTTGTTACAAAGGCAAGTGATGGATTCAGTGTGAGGCATTTAATGTTCTCATGGAAATCACTGAGCTCACTGCCAAGCAGATTTTGGACCACGGGGCTGGAGGCAGCACAGCCTTGGAGGAGACTGTTCCAGCAACTGGTGGCTTTGCTGGTGTGCCTCTACCCCCAGTCTGTTGTAACTTGATTTCGGGTTTTCTTCTGAACCCAGTTATGACCCTGCCTGCAGGTTAGAACTTGTCATTACCAAATGTTTTCCCACTTTTATCACTACGTATTTAACTGTGTTGCAGACTCTGTTACATGTGAAGTCTGCTTGTAATTACCTGAGAGAAGCTGTCACCATCAGCAAAACATTTCAGGCTTTATTCCAGCTCTGGCTCGGGGCAGACCCAGAGAAACCTGGGCTGGAGATGAGCTGTTTATTTCTTCTAATCCAAAGCTCTCTGCCCGTGGTGTGGGTTGGGGATGGAGAGAGGGACTTTGGCCACTGACCGACTCCACTGCAAACACAAGATTTAGGAGATGCTTGAGACCTACAGGAGTGATAATTCTCCCATGGAAAGCTTTTAACATGTAACATAAACAACTGGGCTTCAAGACTGAGATTTTATAACCTAAATAGTACTAAGTGAATAAATCAACCATAGTGCCATTAATATTTCTTGCATCAACATAATGTGCTCTTCCAAAAAGCAGCAGCAAGACGAGGTTTGCAACGATTCCTGTGTCAATCCCGGTGTGATTGTATTAACATGTGCCTCGTATTGATTCTGGGTCTTTTTCAGTCAAATAATGGATTGTTCTTTAATGATATTTCCTATGTTAATGGACTCAAATTAGTGTGATTTAAGCACCTGATGTTGACTGGCAACTTTATAAGTGATTTTCTTCTGGATGGGGATGCCTGCCCTGCTGGGTGATGACCAGCTGATGCCGTAGAGAGTGTTACCAAATCCTGTGTGAGAGAAAATAGGAGAACATTCAGGATGCTGCACTAAGAGTGACTGGAGGGAAATCTAAATAGCCGCAGTGGCTCTGATTAAACGTGTATCAGTAAGCCTTGATTCCAGTACTGTGGCTGCCTGGGAAGCCCCTGCAGTGTCTCAGTTTGTAGGAGTAAGAAAACGAGCAGAACAAAGTGTTCTGTGGTGGTTTTATCATCATCTGAACCTCATGGAGTTCAGCAAGGCCGAGTGCAAGGTCCTGCACTGCAGTCCCCAGCACAAACACACACTGGGTGGAGAATGGATGGAGCAGCCAGAGGAGAAGGACATGGAGGTGTTGGTCAATGAGAAGCTCCCCGTGACCTGGCTTCAGTGTGGAGCTGCTGGAGTGAGGCCAGAGGAGGCCATGGAGGTGCTGTGAGGGCTGGAGCAGCTCTGCTCTGGAGCCAGGCTGAGAGAGCTGGGCTGGGGCAGCCTGGAGAAGAGAAGG
>JASSUY010039287.1:7213-22990 GCA_032466535.1 Forpus xanthops | reverse complement strand
CACTTGTTCCAACAGTTCCATGTCCTTTTTATGTTGAGGACACCACAACTGCACACAATACTTCAAGTGAGGTCTCATGAGAGCAGAGTTGAGGGGTAGGATCACATCCCTCGATATTCTTGTCACAATTCTTTTGATGCAGCCCAGGATATAGTTGGCTTTCTGGGCTGTGAGTGCACACTGCTGGCTCACGTTCATTTTCTCATCCACCAACACCTCGAAGTCCTTCACTTCAGGGCTGCTCTGAATCTCTTCCCTGCCCAACCTGTAGCTGTGCCTGGGATTGCTCTGACCCAGGTGTAGAACCTTGTACTTGGCATGGTTGAACATCATCAGGTTGGCATCAGCTCCCCTCGCAAGCGTGTCAAGGTCCCTCTGGATGGCACACCTTCCTTCCAGAATATCAAACAAACCACAGAGCTTGGTGTCATCAGCAAACTTACTGAGGGCGCACTCAATCCCACTGTCCATGTCACTTACAAAGATGTTGAACAAGAGCAATCCCAACACTGATCCCTGAGGGACACCACTCGTTACTGGTCTCCAGCTGGACACTGAGCCACTGAGCACAGCTCTTTGCATGTGGCTGTCCAGCCAGTTCTTTATCCACCGAGTAGTCCACCCATCAAATTGATATCTCTCTAACTTAGAGACAAGGATGTCATGTGAGAGAGTATCAAATGCTTTGCACAAGTCCAGGTAGATTGCATCAACTGCTCTACCTCTGTCCATCAGTTCAGTAGCTAGACCATAGAAGGCTACCAAATTGGTCATACAGGATTTCCCCCTAGTGAAGCTATGCTGGCTGTCACCAAGCACCTTGTTCTTCATGTGCCTCAGCGTGCCTTCCAGGACAATCTGCTCCAAGATTTTGGCGGACACAGAGATGAGGCTAACAGGTCTGTAGTTCCCCGGCTTATTCATTTTCCCCTTCTTGAAAGTGGGGATTATATTTCTCTTTTTCCAGTCATCAGGAACTTCACCTGACTGCCATGATTTTTCAAATATGATGGACACTGGCTTAGCAACTTCATCTGCCAGCTCCTTCAGGACCTGCAGATGGATTTCTTCAGGTCCCATGGACTTGTACATTTTCAGGTTCCTAAGATGGTCTTGAACTAGATCCTCTCCTACAGTGGGCCTAGGGTCTTCATTCTCACAGAATATCTTAAAACAAAATCTCATAAGGAAAGAACTACAAATTTATTGGAAATCTAATATCCTTGTATAAAATACAGTGTGCTTCTCAACTGCGACTGAAATGTCCATGCAGCACACTACCTGCTCTGATAAATCACACACTCCCCTAACATCTTTCCAATAGCTAGGCAAAGCACCAAAAGAGAGAGGGCCTGGGAGAATTTTGGAAGTATAATTTTATTTTCTTTTTTGAAGCAGTAATTTATTAATTTATTTAGTTACCCACAGAGGAAGCAAATATTCAGTTTGAGGTTTTGGGAGGTAGTGGTTTATGGACAAAATGTATTCTTGGTCCACCATAAAGAACATATATTACTGTTTCAGTCATATTGCAAGACTATAATTTCTTTTGGGCATTAAAAGAAGCAGAGCTTTTCCTAACGGAAGAGGCTGGGGTTGAGAGTAAACTTTTGTAGTGAAATGTATAGGCTGATTGCCTATAGATGTGGTGTTGGTATGCAAATATATATAGATATAAACATGCCTATTGATGTGGACTAATGGTAGGAAGTCTCAGGAGCAGACCTACAGAACAAATTAACTGGCGCTTCAGTGAAAGAATGTAGCTTATCTGTAGGTCAGCCAGGACACCCCAAGGAGTCCCATGGCTGATAAAAGAGACTAAGAGGATGGTAGCTCAAGTCTAAATGACTGGAGCCATGTCACACATTTTAGCTGTAACATAAAACTCAGGGATAATTCAGACAGACACAGCTTTCTACATATGGCTCATTAAGACAGGGCTTTTGGTCTTCTCTGTTCCAGAATGTCAAGCAGAGGAATTAATTAGCAGAAATCATGCAAGTTAGATGACTATTTCTCCGCGAGAAACTGTGGAAAAAGTTAGCTCACTATTGTCAGTGTATCATGGACTCTTTGTTGTGTGTACTTTGTGGGGGAAGCTTTGAATCTTATGAAGTGTGAGGGTTTATACTAATTAATTTGAAGAAAATATCAATCTATGCTAATAACCAAATTGAACTGGTACCTCCATGTAAAGGTCACTGGAAAGGAATGTGTTTATATACAGTTTTAATAGAAGGACTTTTAGCTTCATTGTGGCATTGCAGTGTTTCTGTGAGAGCTGCAAGAGCCTAAGAGTTTTGCAAATTGAAAAACAGAATAACTGAGGAACACCTCTGCTGGGAAATCATATTGGAAGATTGTTGCATATAGTCAGGTCATTGCCACAATATTTATTCCCACCACATTCATAAAAACCCCTGCCTTTAAAATACGCACTGTATCCTCTGCATGTATTCCCCTGGGCCAGCACATTCAGGAACATGCAGCATTCTAAACCATTTACATTTTAACTAGATAAGTACAAGCTTTCTTGTCATGGAAAACTGGGAGGAAAGGGAAGAGGGTGACTATTGTTGTATGAAAAAGCAATTTCCTTTGCTGGTAATCTTTTGAACTCCCATTCCTGTTATTTGTGATGCTTGTGTTTGAATAAGTCTCTATCTTTCTCAGTTGAGCTCTCACATAGATGGAATTATTTATTTTCCTATAAAAATGCCTTTTTCCACCAACAGTATCTATAATTCTGCCTGATTCCCTTTCTGGGTTAGTTTTGCTAAAAACCCAGGAAATCGGGTACTCCTTCAAGTGTAGAAAGGCAGTAGAAAATATCTCACAAAAATAGCTGATCCCTTTGACAGAGTAGTAAAAATGTCTGCCAACTTTCAAGTATGGTTAAATGGACCTTAGGGAAGACCTATCAGGAAAAGATCCCACATAGTAAGCCCATAGGCTTCCCCAGGTTTGGGCTGAATGCAAATAACCAGAACTAGTATTAAGAGAACTAGTATTAAGAGAATGCAGATAAACACGAGCTTTTATACACAGAATTATTCCCAGACTTCAGAGAGGCAAGAAAGACCAGCATAACCAGGCACTCTAATTGGTTGGTGCTGTTCAGTGCAGTTGCCCCTCCCTCTATGTTTGGCACCACCATAGGTGGTTTCTCTCCTACCTATACCTCCTGCCTTTCTTCTGCTCAACAGCTCAATGGGGGCATCAAACAAGAGGTCCCAATGATCAGAAACCCAGTGGTCTGAGTTCTGTGCCAGGCACTACATTGGGACAACAGATCCTGACTAGACACCTCTCCACTTTACACTCAGTGATGCCCCAAATAAACACCTGGTCCTTTTTTCTCTGAAGGTTGTGAGGAAGAGACTGTCAGAATATCATCTGCCCTAGTCTTCACCTCCATACCCCAGAAAAATAGAGGCTAGGAAGACAAAAGTCTTAACTGATCATTCTCTTTTAAGGAATTATGAAAATCCTGCAGAGAGAAGTGAACTGCGTACAGGTGCAGGGATAATATAGATGAAAGAAGTTGACTGTTTGATTCTCATCTTAATCCCACCATAAGGATGAAAAGGAGGCAATAGAGGAAAAAGCAGAGAGGAAGAAACAAAAGAGACTAGGAAGAAGACTAAGACCATATATAAGAAGGAGAATTTTATTTTTGGAAAAAAGTATGGAATTTAAACAAGAAAAAAAAAGTATACTAAAAAAAGATTGAAATAAATTTATCTCACTAAAAATAAAAGAGAAACACTTTGAAAACATGGAATCAAGGATCTACTTCAATTATTCTATGGAAAGAATGTAAAGCCAAGCAGGGCAGGAAAACACTTCAATGCAACAGTGCATACTATAAAGATAAAAATGTTTCACTGCTGGTATTTGACTCATTCACTCTTAAAATTTTACTTGGAAGATACCACTGTATTGAACATTCATAGAGAAAACCAAACCCTTCCCTACAGCAAGCAAGTCAGGTAGTACACTCAAACATATCTGAGGTCTGTATGATTTCTCCAAAGTGAAAATTGTGCTCTAGTGCCTCTGAGCTAAATTCAGTTTGGTGATAGTTGGTGATAAGTCACTTCGGTAGTAACTGCTGCCAAGACTCTGGCTTCAGAAGATACACTTAAACAAAACATATTCTAAGGACATTTGAGTTCTTAAATTGTATTTTCTAAACTTAGCATCTCGTTTAAATTAAGAGCATCCTGATCTCTGAAGACACAAAATTAAAATGCTAGAGTACTACAAAGCAGTATTAATAGAAGTTGAAAAACAAGTCCTTAAAATGTAAAAGAAAAGTTCGTAAGGTACAGATCAGTAGCACAATATTTCACTTCCTACAAATAGTAGCAGTAGACTGTTAGTATGATGGTAGGTGATTGGTAACATTTGATTCTGTAACTGAGCTCCAATTCTTTGTTTTGAAGCCAATAAACTGTGAACAAGTAAAGGTTTATGGCTCAGTGAAAAACCTGATAATCTTCAACTGCAGTAAATCTAGACAATGAGTATGAAGGTGAAAGCCAGGATACCAGCAGTCTGTAACCTTCCTCCTGAGGGACAGAAAGACTTGGATTCACTGGCTTAAAGTTGCTGAGAATAAAGTGATAGATCTAGGCTTATGTCCAATACTGCCTTAATACCCCAAGTGGAGTAGGAAAGTTGCATTTGTCACTTGAGTTTACCATCTCTGTGGGAGGCTGTTGCCTTGTGAGGAAGCCCTGCACCATACATTGGCAGATAAAAAAGGAGGTAGAAGCCAAGGAAAGATTAGTCCCTGACTTTGAAAAGACAGTGGCATATGAAGGAAAGACCAGGCAGTTCTTTCAATGTTTCCATATGGAAAGGGAAGAAAGTAAATTATTTTAATTATGCTGTTAACATCGAGCACAAGCTGCTAAGAGACCCATGTGCTGAAGTCCTTCCTAATTGTACATGAGCTCCTTAATCCCAAAATAGATTGGGTCAGAGTATTTAATAGTCTGCTCTCTGAAGTCCTTTTCATTTTTCTTGTCTGCTAAAAGGTCAGTTCTCTCGGCTAGTCCAGTGGCACACCGTTCTTGACACAAGGACTAGATCTAAGAGGGATGGCACATACATAGCACCGACTTACAAAATTTACACACCTGGCAACTTTCTGTTGCTCATGAGATTAGGATTTCCTGAGCACCAGAACGTCCTGCTGTTAAGCATGCACAGAAACATCCCAGTCTGGGACAGCTGAGATTGCCCAGGTCCAGAGAGTAGCCAACATTTGGTTTTGTTGCCTTTATTACCAGGCAGTTTCAGGAGGTGTCTGCAGACCTGGGATCCTCACAAAATAAAGATTCTTCAAACAGTTAATTTTTTTACTTTTTGGGTAAGTACTCTAGCCACTAGTTAACATTATATTTTCTAAGTTACTTTGCTCACACCTGGAAAGAAAGGCCATAAGCACCAATATTTGAGAGAACTGTACTGCAGGAAATGCTGTCTGACGCCTTACATGAGGGATCAAATTTAAGATACATATACAGGGTTTGCACTTTCTACCAGGTAGTGGGCTCATTATGCTGCTTGCAACATCTGAAAATACAACAAGACAGTGTCTAACTTCTGCCTGTGCATGTTCTTTTTTCTCTTCTGGTTTCATATCCCTTAAGCTGTTCCTCTGGGCCACCAATGGTAGTGAAAACTATAAAACAATGAAGATAATGCATTAAACCCCTAATTGCTGAGTGAATAAGAAGGGCAAAGAATGCCATAGTAGAGGAATGCTGAAATCCAACTAGTCCTTCTTGCATGACAACAGCATATTCCTTTATAACCAGATAATGTCTTCAGCATATTCCTTTATAACCAGATAATGTCTTGCAAGTTGCATTCAACAGTTGTGCTACTCTGCTCTCCAGAGACAAGCCCAATGTTAGCTTCCTCACAACAGCTCATAGCTGGCCATAGCACGTCATGCAACTCTTAATCATCCTTTGTGTTTGGTGCTCAACATAAGACAGTCAGAAAAACACAGTCCTGTCCGCCCTCAGAAAGCTACCTCTATAACGAAATCACTGTTGACCTATCTTACTTGAGCTTGCCACACAGGTCCTAAATCCGAAATATGCATTACTCTACAGAAATCCCTTTCAATCATGTTTACTCTAGTAAACAGCAATGACTTTATTTTAATGAAAGTGAAAATTTCCTAATTTTTAATGTCTGTTTTTAAATTCTGAAAAGATGTCTCCTAAGTTTATTTTGGGGGAGAAATTAATTTTTCATTCTTTCATTTTTAGCCAATGAAAGTTTTAGGGTAAGAAAAGCAACAATATCTGTGAATCTGAGGCTTTCTTCAAAGTTACATAAAAACTAGGAGATTTATCATTCCATCTCTTAGCTTCCAGAAAAGGATATGATTCAGATTTATAAAATCTGTATGGGGAAGGATTCAAAACTAAGCAGCTCTGCTTACCAGGACAGAGCACTGACCTGTCAGAAGCTGGACTTTCACAGATGTACTTAGGTAATAGACATAAATGGGGTTCCTGGCAAGCATCCATCCTATTATTCACTTCCTACCTATGGGATTCATACCTTGAGACTACAGAGTCGTGCAAAAGAAAGAGTTCAGAATGATGAGGGTTCAGCCAGGAAAGAAAAAAGTTGATTTCTTGTGTTATTCAGAACAGTGACTGAACTACCAGTATATTTTCCCAGCAATTTTGTCCATACAAGGCTTTCACCATGTGTTTTTCTTTTAAATCGTATCAAGTACATCATAGCTCCTCTGAGGTTTCACTGGACTTCATGTGTATGCATCACTATGAAAGAAGGAAGAAAAGACTGAATATGCACAGGTGTGTAAACACTCAGCTATCACCATGAGTCTGAGACACTACTTCTCAGTCACATACCTATTTCATACAAAGTGGAACAGGGGAGAAAATTACGAAAGACCATTTTTTTCACAGTCTGAAATTCAGAGGGAAATCTTTTCACAGTCTGAAATTTCAGAGTCTGAAATTGTCTACCCATCATACATGGACTTAGTCACAGACAACATTTTCAGAGTCTGAAGATGCAACAGTTCATGAAAGGCAGACTGTGCTTGGTCACTGCAGAGACCTCTCCAAAATTACCTATGTTGTCCTGGACGTTTAGAAAAAGGAAGATTTTAGGGCCCTCAGATCCTTTGTGACCCTAAAATCTTCATCTCAATAAAGAGGTAGTTACGGCCTATATGGATTTATCCAATTTAAATGTTTGCATCAGTGTTCAAAATTGAGATATAATAAAGCACATATTAGAGGAAAAGATTTTGTGTGGAGGCATACATACAAGGTCACAAGCAAACCATTTTGAATACTTTTTTCCATTGTTGATGCAAATAGTTATTTAGTAATGCCAGAACCAAAAGTAATATACAGTTTAGCAAAGTGATATTTACATCTCAAGAAAGAGAAAAGATTTTTATTCTGCTTCAGAGGAAACTCTAGATTATCACAAGGTAAATAGGAAATAAAATTTGCTTCTGGAAGAAAGATGAAATCTATCCAGAACTGACAAAGAACTTCAAGGAGGATATTAGCTAACAAGTTCAACTAGTATGGATTTCTCACTAATTAACATAATTTAAAATACAAGACAAGAGCAAAAGAAAGAACTCCTGACAGCCATCTCATCAGAGACACCCTGCAACAGCTCAGCTGATTTAGTCTTGTAAGTAAATTAAGGCAGGTTTTCCTTCCATTACTTCATTTTTTCAAATATTCATGACTGTTGTGTATTTTTAGTGGTGTAAAATATAAAAAAAAAAAAATAAAACAAAAATTTAACTTGGCTTGAAAAAGCAATTATTTTGAGGTAGATAGATAATGGCAAGGCACACTGCCACTAGGAATATTGCTGGTGGTGCAAATCTATGAAGCTGCTTCCAAGATTCCCTACCAAGTGCCTAAAATTTTCATGATCCATCCTTTATGGTACCCAAAGGGTAGCTAAGGAGCATCCATAAAAGCTGGCTAAGCCAAATGTAGAGCTAATACAATTGTAGAGGGAGAATTATTATCCTTTCCCTGGAATGGCTCAGTATATGGAGGAGACTTCATACTTGAACCTCAGGGGCAATAATTTGCATGGAAACACAAAACAAGGCCAAGGCAGAGACACAAGCGCTGGCATGTAATGACCCAAACAGTTGACACTAATTCTGACACAGCCTGAGCCCAGGCCAGGCCTCCAGACAACATCTGGGCACTGTCCAGGGGGAGTCCTAGGCCAGAATAGTATGTGACATGTTTAGGGGCATCGACGTAGCCTGAACCAGCAGGCTTAAACTCCTGCTGCAAATCAGCTGGATGAGCCTTTCATTCTAGAGAGGATTTTTTTCTGTCTCTCTGAGAATTTGGAAACACCTACTCTGAGCAGAAACAAATGAGCAATGTCCTGAAATGTAAGCCATATGGACTGTTTTCTACTCATCTGCCAGGTTTAACTAATGGATTCGTGAGAACACACTCCAAACATGTAAATCTAGTAAAATACTTTGGAACTACTTACAGCACCACAATTTTAACAAGCAGCTCAGATGTATTTTAGGTTT
This sequence comes from Forpus xanthops, assembly GCA_032466535.1. Lineage (NCBI taxonomy): Eukaryota > Metazoa > Chordata > Aves > Psittaciformes > Psittacidae > Forpus > Forpus xanthops. Next base: position 14,388 of record JASSUY010039287.1, on the reverse strand, counting down.
TCTCTCAGTAGGGTTATAAAACCTGGTTTTTTAAATATCACTATCTAAGCTTGAATTGCTTTCACAAATCCCAAACCTGAATTATTCTGAACAACCAGCAGTCATTTGCCTGGAGTCTTTTCAAACTACAGTCCACATGGGCCCCATTATCTCTGCACACTGGAGAGAGCGAAGATTTCCTTACCTTTCACAGCATACAGTTTTGCTTCAGACAAACCAAAACTGTTTGTATTTTTTTTGTGTATTGCTTAAATATGTTTTCTGTAATGCCACTGCACAACTGCCAAATTGGTAGCGTCAGGCAACCTGCTGAGCTGTATGGATTTGGATACACAAAACTGTTTATATGGATCAAACAAAATCTCATGGATAGGGTTAGTCCCCTCTATTTGAGAGAAATGTGCAATTTTGGGTTGATTACTGCAATTTAATTTGATGGGTAATGGAGGATGGGGTTATTACAGATTATCTCAGCTGCAGCACAAATTTTTTTTTTCCCCTTTTATTGAAATACTATATTGCTGACCCCAAAGACGGGCTTTTGTAACATTTGCTGGTATCTGTAACAATTGTAATTTGTGTTTGATGCACAAGGATGGTGTACACAGTTGTTTTGAAGCAGTGGTGCAGAATCATTCTCTTATTACTGGCTGTTGAGAAAATCTATGTTATTGTTTCCCTGCACCAGGCTCATTCTTAGGTGTCATCACTAAGTGGCCAAACTGGGCACTGGCTGCAGCCCACAGAGAGTTAATGTAAAAGTATGCTGAAGCTTCTGCAACTTACAGAAATTTTCCTGCTCTTCCTATTATAATATCATTTCCCTTTTTGAAAGCTCTCATGTCAGCTTTTAGTTCAGCAGATAAGAACTGAACTGCTTACTTCAAAAGAAGTGAACATTAATTTTAACTTCATAAGAAGCAGCTTTTTGGCTAGTTTAAAAAGTGCTGTGCAAGTAGCAAAGGATCTTCATTTGCAGTCTCAGACATCTATCAGTCAACATATATCAGGTATTTTCTCATGTGATTACCAGGAAACTTCTCTGGCTGCTCCTAATATTGCCTGAATAAGGAAAATACTAAGGAGAAAACAGCTGGAAATGGTAGGAAGCCATTGTCCACTGGAGCAATAAATCAGATCTAAAAAGGTGCACTCAAACAGCATATGTCCACAAAGGCAGAATTGCTCAGCCTCTTCTGTTTGTCTGAAAATTGCCTAATGTAAATAATCTGTTTACTGCTGACAGAGCATTAAAACCGGCACTGGCTGTCAGGACAGTGCAAAAGCAATACAATGTGATCAAATGAAGCTGAGTTAACCAACACTTCACATGACAGCAAGTAGCTTTTATAAGTCAATTTTTGGGACAGAAGATTACAGAGACCCGTTTGTGGATTTATACTCATGAGTTATGTAAAACTGTAATTTTGTGAGACAGCAGTTCTGGTGGCCATACTGGCTTGATGAATCTCTCATTCTGTTCCTGGCCATTAATTCTTGATTTTTTTTTTTTTTTCACTGGAGTATTTCTTCGGTTTTCACTAGGGTATTTCTTGCGTGTTAGGCAGTCACCTTTTTCAGTCAGGTCAATGATCTGTTTTAGCTTAATCTTAAAAGCAATGGTGCTTGCTGCGTCTCCAAATGTTTCTCACTGACCGTGTGAAAAGATGGGCAGAAGTCCCTAAACTGACATTCCTGCCAAAACTGTCTTAACAGGAAAATACATCTGAATTTGGGAAATTAAGGTGGTATTTCACCTCAAATACTCATTTTTTTCTTAGCAAGCCTGAGGACAAGACTTATCAATGACTGCATTTCAGCTGTTTTCAGTATTGGCAAACTGTATAAAATGCCCTGTCAGATATTTAAACAGTCTGCTATCTGCAAGCAACCTAGAAGCAAAACTGCAATAACCTAGTTTTAAATGTAGTAAAACATTCATGATGCCTTTCCCTGCTCCTTTAAGGTCCAGAAAGAGTTAAGAGGGATTTCAGAAAACCCATCGGAAGAGAAGCACATGAGTTTCCAAGGAACAGTGACCCAGAGAAGAGCAAAGGTTCTTCCTCATGTGCCCAGGATCCCAGAATGGGTCACTCTTCCCTCAAACTGTACAAATTCCTCTTCAAGGCTGTTCTTCCTGTGCCAGTGGGATAGGAGTTCACTGGATGGCTTATGCCAGGAGAGGCACCTTCACATGTATCAGGTTATGAGAAAAGCCAGAAAGGTCCACAAAATCATAACAGGCTATTTTCATGCAAATAAATACTACTGATATGTGAATGTCATTGTACTGACTTAAATATCCCATCCTGCTACTCTAAATACATCTAATAAGGATTTCTCTTCTCACCCATAGATGATGTGCATTCTGTGTCTGTAAGACATACAATTTTTTTTTTGTTGTCAGTTCTAACATTAATTCTGTAGTATCAATTAGCATCAATTATAACTTCATCTTTTACAGTTGCTCAATTCAGCAACAAAAAGGATGGTAGAAAAATGGGCTTTGTAATCTAGCAAAAATTATTTTTCATGAATCCTTTCTATAGAAGCAGGTGCAGGGTGACTGGCTCACCTTCTGCTCAAAATAACAGCCTTTTCCAAAGATACAAGTATTTAGCCAACAGACACTACATTCGCTTTATTTCACTGATACCCCCACTACAGTGTGAACCAAGTCCTAAATAACTGGCCCCCAACTTTCTGAGAAATAACTGAAACAAACTCAGAAGCAGTGGCAGAGTCTCTGCTGAGAGTAGTGATGGTGCTGGCAAAGGAATTGGCTTTACTTAATATTTACTGTATAGTAAACTGAGCAGTGCTCAATTGAAGACAGTAAAAGAGCAGTGTGCAATGGAGGGAGAAATGGGGGAGAAAGGTTCTAACATTCTTTCTTTCTAAATATTTGAAATGTAAAGGAGGCACAAGACAAAGCAGAGGATTAAGTGCAACTCAAAAATTTAAAAAGACCCAGTATGAACTTGGATTTTTATATCAAACATGAACAGTGTCTGTCTAATCCTGGGAGCACCTAACCCTAGAGCATGCTCTTTGCCTTTGAATAGGCTCCAGATTTTTCCTTTTTGGGCCTCCCACTCTGAGTATTTACTCCACATCCCTAACTGACAGGGCTATGGATAAAGGTAGTTTTCTGTCTCAGTCAAGGAGGGCGTTGGGTCAGGCTCTTGCAACACATATGGGACCATCTGTCTTGAAAACTCTGGTGTTTCAGAAGTTACTTGGACTCACCTATAAAATGAGAGGTCTGAGTTAAATGGCCTCTGCTGCTTAAGGGAATTAAAGTCTCATATCCGGATGTAACCTCACTGTCAGCTCTGAGGGGATGAGATGCCTCTGTTACTTGCTTTTTTTCTCTCCAGTGACTAAGGCTCAAGTCTGGAAGCACTCTATACAGCTAATCCATTATTGAGGACGAGAAGTATTTCTCCCAATTCCAGCTTCATTTTAAGAGGCAATTATGAATCTTGTTTACCTCTGTCAAAGAGAGGTACTTCAGGCACTTTCCCTGATCAAGGACTCTGAACGCTGACCTCAAGTCCAGATTTCTAGCACATGGAGGTAGCTGCCTAATACCCTGGTTCAGGCTTTTGCTTTTGCACATACACCTCCTGTCCTGCAGGTGATTTCCTCACCAGTGTTTCCGTGGCTGAGAGCAGAGTCAGAGAGGGATAGTCAATCCTATATTTCAGTGTGAAAAGCTAAGAACAAGTTTCAGGTTAACCCTCAGAAGAGGTATGGTGTTTCACAGACAATTTAGGGAGTGACACATTTCAAGGCTGTTGCATACTAAGAGCAGAGAGAGGAGACTGAATAAGCAATGGAAATGCAAACACAGCCACCATAATGGAGCCCTAGAGTAAGACTCTTTTCTGCAAAAAAAATTATAAGGGTCACAAGCTGAATGTGTCATTTAATATGGGATTTATCCCCTTAATCTAACAGCACACTAACTCTGTCAGGCTTCCATATCACACATATCTTTTGTCTTGTCAGCCCAGATTGTGAGCAGGAGCAGCCTGGGACAGAATTGTTCTGTATTCACCCCTCTTTATACTTGTTTTGGTTTTATTCATTTCTGTAATACTGCCTTCATTCAGTACCTTTTTTTTCAAACTCAGGAATCCCAAACCTAACTAACCTTTGCTCATATGGGAGAGATTTCGCATGTCTGTCCTTTGTATGCTTGTCCTTGTCTGCGGATTTTCTAATTCTAAAACTTCCTTTAAAAGAAAGATGACGAGTGATATTCAAGTAGTGGCAAGAGTTATGGATTTTTACTTTGGCTATTACTGTAAAGATACTGTAATAATACTTTTTTGTTTCTTTCTCCAATCTATTTTTACAATTGTATTTGTCTTTTGATTGCCATTGAGTAATAAGCTCATCCATACAGTTTTCATAATACTGTCCATAGTTGTGACTTCCTGAGTGGTAATAATATCCTTTGGGCTCTTGGCTGTGTGTTGGTATAGCAGGGGTTATTTTTGTCACTCCTTTGCATTTGTCAACTCTGAATTGCATCAGATCTCAGCTCACCCCAGCAGCCTCTGATGAGTTCCTGAAGGACCTTTCGGTAACTCTGGTTTTGATTATTCTAGCTCTGTAAGATCAGAAAACACCCTTGCACGCTCAGCTTCCAGACCGCTAATGAATGTTCTGAACAGCAGAGTCATCCTTCCTCCATTACAAAAAGTCTTATGATTCCTATCTTTTCTTCTATCTTTTCACTGATGTTAATCCATGCATGAAACTTTGTTCTTATACTATGACAGCTTATTTTCTGTAAGTCTTTTGTAACAGGCTTATTCAATCTCTTCTGGAAATTCCGTTTAAAATGTATCAAACAGATCACTGTTACCAACATGTTCACTGACTCTTCAAAAGAACAATACAGACATGTGAGGTATGACTATCTGTGGCAAGAAAAAGCTCTTTTTTCCCCATTGTATCATTTTCACCCATATTCTCTAATTCTCCTAAATTTGTTCTTTATCATAGTTTTTATCAGTTCACTCTATGTAGTAGTCAAGCTTACTGTTGTTTCCTTGACCATGACACAGTTTGGGGCTTTTTAATGGATATAATATTTACCAATTGACATTTTTCTGGTACCTTGGATGACCTAAACTATTAGTGAGTCATGTTTAATTGGCAGTTGCATACATAGGATCCTTCAGAACTCGTGGGTGAACATCCTCAGGTCTCATAAATCAGTTCATATCATTTTCAAAGGCCTCTGATAGCTTAACTATTTCTGTAACAATACAAAAAAATTCTTAATGCTACTTAGGGGTGTCATAGTATGTGAACAAGGAATAAATGCAAGATTTTATTTGTGGTAATGACTGCTACTAAAGCTTCTTTGTCAGAGTGACTGAGTTTATCAGGTGCACTAAAGGACTGACAAGAAATCAGGTGGTATTCCCCAGCAGTATACCAGGGAGTGATACTGGTGGGGTACTTGCATTGAACACCAAAGGAGAGAAAATCCTGTGGTTTCCTAAAGCACACAGCCACTCACAGCACTTAAAGTTGTACTAGAGATTAACTTCTAGAAGGTATTTTTAGAATCTAATAAAAGGGTGCTTAGATTGAGAACCCTGATATCCTGTTTTGTTATCTAACAATAAACCAAGTTACACACATCTCTCTCTTATCAGATTTCATATGACAAGTGTCTGCTAGACTCCCCAGACTGCTCAAACCAATAAGCATTGTACCTACTTAAAGTACAATATGCAGACATAGGCTTGTATCTTGGGTTCAACTGGACAACTGGACTGCAATAGCTCTGACGCACTCCACTATCAAGCATAAATTTAACCTACAGCTTTATCCAAATAATCACTGAATGTTGTCACCTTTGTCCTGCAGTTTTCACTTCGAAGATCCATCAAAGTAAATCTCAAGATCTGCTTTTGTCTGAGCAGGAGAGTCACCAGAGTCACAGAAGTGCTATCACAATTCAAGGAAACAAGGCTACATCTCAGCAGAGATTTGTGTAAGAAAGGAGAGGATACAAATCCCTTAGATTCTTCTGGACTTTCACAAAAATACCCACAATGCATCTTCCTTTTTAATTGATGCTGTATTATTGCACAATTATTTCATTTTGTGTGCCTTAATAAAATACCACATTTTTGTATCATTGTGTCTTTTATATTACAGTGGATGAGAGGAACTTTTAACTTCTGAAAACAAAAGGACTGTAAATCTCATTTTTACCTTTTTGCCTCTTTGTTAGTGATTAAGGGACTGTTGGTATTTGTACACTAGAAATTCATTAAAAAATGAATTGTTCAGTGAGTCTGTAAGAGTAATACAAATAAATCTGAAACCACAACAGATGTGGAGGCAGGCTATTAGACTGACTAATGGAAGCACTCTGCTCTGACAGCCATGTAATGGCCTCTCTGCTTCGTTTTTCTCTGTTCACAACAGTGACTCTGGATTGATTAAATGCTTTTGCTTAATGTAAAATCTTTTTTACAAATTCATAGTATCCTAAATAAGGGAGGGTAGGACTTCCAAAGAGCCCTCAGTGTTGGCCAAACCCTGGTCTGTGGAGGCTGGCCAGATGCCTTAGGGAGGGACATGTTGCCAAAGAGCAGTGTGCATAAGCTTACCAGAACAGAGATATTGGTTGCACACTTTGGGGAGCAGCAGGGTGTAAGAAAAATGGCTGGAACTTCCTCCAGGAATTTCAGTCTAGTAGTTGCATTTGTTTTCCATATTATGCCCTGAATTTTTGTAGAATGCTGAAATGTTTCATGCAATGCATAGTAATTTAACAATCCCAGGCACAGCTACAGGTTGGGCGGAGGTGAGATTCAGAGCAGCCCTGAGGAGAAGGACTTGGGGATGTTGGTTGGTGAGAAAATGGGCATGAGCCAGCAGTGTGCGCTTGCAGCCCAGAAAGCCAACTGTATCCTGGACTGCATCAAAAGGAGTGTGACCAGCAGAATGAGGGAGGTGATCCTGCCCCTCTACTCTGCTCTTGTGAGATCTCATTTGGAATATTGTGTGTAGTTGTGGTGTCCTCAACATAAAAAGGACATGGAATTGTTGGAATGAGTCCAGAGGAGGGCCACAAGGATGATCAGGGGACTGGAGCACCTCCTCTATGAAGATAGGATGAGAAAGTTGGGGCTGTT
>JASSUY010039284.1:0-10342 GCA_032466535.1 Forpus xanthops | reverse complement strand
TTAGATCTAACCTGAACTTGCCCCGTTTCAGTGTGAACCCATCACCCCTTGTCCTATCGCTGCAGTCCCTGATGAAGTCCCTCTCCAGGATCCTTGCAGCCCCCTTCAGACACTGAAGCTGCTCGGAGGTCTCCACGCAGTTTCTCTTCTCCTACGAACACTCCCAATGTTCTCACCGCTCACTCCCTGCTGCTCTCCCCTTTCTGTGCCCGTGCAGGGAGCAGAGCCGCCGGGGCCTCTCGCTGCCATCATCGATGTCTGCTCCTCCAGCCGGGACAGCGGCAGCTCCTGCCCATCACTTCCCGCTCCATCCCGGCTCCCGCCCGCTCCAATCCCGGGATGCCCCTTCCCGGAGCATCCCCCTCCCTCGGGATGAGCAGGGATGCGGGGCTCGGACTGCTCCGCACCTCCCGCCCCGCACAGCTCCGCTGCGCCGCTGGGTCCGCAGTGACACCGCGCGGCGGTCACCGGCACCACCGCACCCGTTCACCCCTCTGTCCCGGGGCTCTGCGGGATGATGGGAGCGGGAAAGGGCTCTTCTCCTTCCTCCCCTTCCGAACATACATACAGCAGCGTGGGCAGCGGTCACGGGGGTGATCCTGACCCTCTGCCCAAGCTGAAACAGGGCAAGTTCAGGTTAGATCTAAGGCAGAACTCTTCCCTGTGAGGGTGCTGAGGCGCTGGCACAGGGTGCCCAGAGAAGCTGTGGCTGCCCCATCCCTGGCAGTGTTCAAGGCCAGGTTGGACACAGGGGCTTGGAGCACCCTGCTCCAGTGGAAGGTGTCCCTGCTCATAGCAGGGGTTGGAACTGGGTGATCTTAAGGTCTCTTTCAACCCAAGCCAGTCTGGGATTCTATGATTATATATATATATTCTTATACATATTCACAGAAGCACAAGACATAGCTGCAACCCTTCTCCCTCCTCCACCCAACATGTCTCACCTCTGGCCTGTTGCCACCAGCCCACATGCTGACTTGGCATGGCAAAGGTGCCACCATACCCCCTCCAGCTCAGCAGCAGGAGCCCCTGGGAGGAAGCCTTATCTGTAATCAAGCTCCTGCACTTTTTCCCAACCTCAATCCCTGACACCATCCCCATCTGGCTCACCCTCCTGGGATGTTTAAAATGAGATTCTAATTTCTCCAGGCCAGGGATGATCTTTTATCATGTCTTGTACAACACCCGCCACGCTGGGGCCCAGGCAGCATGGGACCTGCAGGCATAATTACAGTCCCGATGATAAATACCAGTCATACTGTTTGTCTCCCCATTCGGGCTGCGCTGTAATCAAACTCGGTGATTGTTTTTACAAGGCAGGTGTGCACTTGGAGCCTGATGCAAGGCTGTCCTACATTCTGCTCTGGGTCACGTCGAGCTCTTTGGATTCAATACTGAAGAGCAATGGTGCTCCTCCAGCCCATGTGCAGCAGGGCTCTGGCTCATCACCTTTCCCAGAACCTTGCACATCATGGCATGTCAATGCAGTGTGTGGGTATGATGCTCTCATGGAAGATGCACCCATCAGTTTGCTGGGAAGGAGGGAGCTGATGCAGCCTTCTCATTTAATGCTGTGCATGTGGCAGCAGGTCGAGGGAGGTGATTCTCCCCCTCTACCGACCCTGGTGAGGCCACATCTGGAGCACTGTGTCCAGTGCTGGGCTCCTTAGCACAAGACAGACAAGGAGCTGCTGGAGAGGGTCCCACAGAGGCCACGAGGATGCTCAGGGGTCTGGAGCATCTCTGTTATGAGCAGAGATTGCAGGAGATGGGCCTGGTTAGTGCAGAGAGCAGACTGAGGGGGGATCTCATCGATGAGATCAGGATCTCAAAGGTGGTGCCAAGAGGATGGGGCCTGACTTCCCAGTGGTGCCCAGGGACAGGATGAGGAACAACGGCCATAAACCAAACCACAACAAGAGTCAGCTTAACACATGGAAGAACTTCCTTATGTGAGGGCCCAGAGCAGTGGCACAGGCTGCTCAGGGGGCCCTTCCAGCACTGCGATGTGCTGGAGGCTGCCAGCCCTGTGATGCCTGGCACATGCTGGATAGAGCTCTCTCGTTTTCCCCTTTAATAAGCATGTGGTAAGGGCTGGTGCTGGGTGGTGCTGTACTGCCAGCCCCACAGACTGCCATGAGGAGACATGGGAGGACAAGAAGACTCCTTGCTGCCTCTCAGATTTGCATATGTCAAGTCAAGCAGGTTGCTCCAGCTGTGCTGATCAGTACAGAGGAGATCCATCAGCACATCCTGAAATGCAGCTGCGGCTCCTCTGGGTGGCCAGCCTGTCCTATGGCAGCAACGTGCCAGGACTCCAGCATCCCCGATGTGAACATCCATGCTTGCAGATGCTGCTGGCACGTGATGCTGCTCTGGAGCTGCACCACAGACAGAGACTCCTGCAGAGCTCAGGTCCCAGGTTCTCCCCAAAGGGATCTGGCTAAAGGGCCTGTGGAGGACAGTCCTCCTTCCAGATGCTACTGCAGCCACAGCAGCAATCCCTGTTGGAGCACTGACAGGGCTGTATATCCTGCACTCAGGACCCCTTGGGATGTGTCACCCCAATACTGGAGGTGAGTGCAGGGAACTCAGGAACATGTCCCTTCCTTATGCTCACTCTGCCCTTTGAACACCAATCATTTCTCCTCGAGTCTCTGTGAGGTCCTCAGATACCCATTCCCAAGCCCCCTCAAAAACATGGTTTGGAGAAACCCAAAGCACATCCACACCTGGCATTGGGCAGATGCTCCTATGGATGCTGGAGGGCGCTATCGAAGAGCCTGCTCCCTGAACATCACAGAGCAGAGGGAGCTGGGCCTCCCATCTGCTAAGCAAAGACAGTTGCATAAAGTGAAACTGCCTTGGGCTCGCTGGGGTAAACTCACACCCAAACTGTGCTGGAGTTGAGGGTTTGGAGGAGAAGAGAGCGGGAATCACCTTCTGCTGGGGCCAGTGCACTGCTCCTCCTTCCTCGGCTCTCCTTGGGCAGGGTGGCATCACTGCTCACCTCTCACACCGTGCTCACTTCATCAGATTCCATTCACAAAGGCATTTCACAACACTTGCTCGCCTAAACGAAACAAAAGCCTTGGATCGTAAGGATCATAAAGGATCCGGCTAGTTCCTTTGGAAGTAAACTACTGGTAAGTCACCATATTTTAAACAACACGGTTTCCTGCCAAAATGCCTTGATGAGGAAAAGGTTCAGAGCAGATGATCTTAAGGTCCTTTCCAACCCTAACTATTCTATGATTCTATGATCATTCATGTAAGGTGTTCGGCTTTTGGGTCACTTAAATATAGAGGCTCCCATTCCACTTCTGTCAAAATAACCACTTGTCAGGTATGCAGGAAGCTTTAGCTGTCTCTTCAAGCCTCAGGCAAACAGGAAGCCACCAAGGCTGAGGAGGACATTCTACCTCCTACACCTTCCCTTCTGCTCCTTTCTGCTTGAATTCCCAACCTATGCATCCAATGTGCTCATCAGGAACAAGAGCACAAAGCCATGGCATGTGGAGCAGTGTTCAGCTCCCAATAACCTCTGCTGAGGCTGATGCAGGAAGGAACATCCCCTGGCCTCCTGCGGTTCCATGCTGTGGTGTCTGCCATACTGAAAATGCACTTGTTCTCCTTGTTTTCTCAGTAGCTATGGATAAGTGGGAATGAGCTGGCTCCTCGCTGAAAGCTAGCACTGATGGCTACAGCTGAATTCATGGTTTGCCTCTATGTCTGCAACCATGTCTGCCTACAGCAGGGGGTTGGAACTCAATGATCTGAAGGTCCTTTCCAATCCAAACCATCCTGTGACTCTGTGATTCCACGTTCAGCTCCACACCTCACAGCCTTACCTCTCCCCTTGCCCGTACATGAGGCTCCAAGACATGGAGATGAGGTGCTTGGGGACATGGGTTGGTGGTGGCCTTGGTAGTGCTGGGTTAATGCTTGGACTCGATGCTCTCAAAGGTCTTTTCCGCCCTCAATGATTCTGCAGCTCCTCAGATGCTTAGGCCAGGCTGGCCTTGGCTCCAGCCCTTCTGGCAGCTTCATCCCAAAGGACAACCACTGTGAGAACATGTTCAGTTTCCTCTCCATGTGTCCACTCGAAACCATTCCAGCAGAACAATCTCTACCAAACGTACCTTCATCAAAGCCTGTTCTGTGGATCCCAACAGCCATGTGCTCATTGAAAATGTCCTGTTACACTGCAGTGGAAGTGCTCTTGGGGAATGGGTCTAAAATGGGGGTACAGTGAAGAGCACATCGATTAATTGATGGAAAAAGTTATCCAGATACACCATAGAATCATAGAATCAACTAGGTTGGAAAACACCTTTAAGGTCATCAAAGCTCCTTCCCTAGGATGGAGGTGCTTCAGTCTCAGTGGAAAATGCTTGAAGGCAAAGCAAAAGCTGTTCCTGAGCAGAGAAAAACATTCAGGCTCTCATTTCACCATCTTCACATGATGGGCAGGGCACCCGGGGTCCCCAGGAGATGGTCATGGTTGAGGTGGACCTCTCAGAAGTGCAGAATGTGGCCCAAAGCTCAGCACTGCTCCCATCAGCCTCAGGTAGAGGGTTTCACACAGTGAAAGATGCAACATGGGACTGTGCTGCTGCAGTGGCTGCAGCCCCTCTGCCCACACTCAGGCACAGTCCCTCGTGTCCTCCAAGAGAGCACAACCCCCAGCTTACCCAGTTTGGAACATGAGGCAATAGGAAATGCTTTTGGCTGTATCAAAACAAGGTGCTTTGCCCCTCCTTTTAACTGGAAATTGAAGCGAAGTTGAACCCGTTGTGCAAAACGTTTCCATGTGGATGAATCAGCTGCTTCCAGAAGGAAAAGCTGTGCCATTTGAAAAGCCTCAGCCCGTTATACATAACGAGCCCTCCCCCAGAGACCTTGCAATTAAGGCCTGAGACAAGCTGAAGCAGGCAAGGCAAATAAACCCAGGTTTGGAGGTATCAATTATGCAAGCAGAGCAGAAATCCGAGTTTACCACTGAGCTGACCATGACACGGGGGAAGAGTTTGTTGGGAAATATCAAAATTAGACTTAAAAGGAGAAGAGCTGGTTAATATGAACCAAGCAGCCTCTCTAGGCTGAGAAATGATGAACCAGCCCTTTGCATGCTCCTGCCTTCCCCTTTCATGCATATGTCATAAATAATTAACTGGCTCTTTGTCTTAAGCCCTTGATGATTTCTGGGGTGTAATAACAGGAGTAGTCAATGGTATTTCGACTGTTCTCTCTTCAGACAACACCAAGCTCTCCATGTAATCCTGCAGTGGCACGGAGCAGGTTCTCCTTATCCTCCTGATCAGGTTTCCATCCTGGAGGAGTGTGTCCTCCTCCTGTGCACATAATTATCCTCTGGAGACACGTTCATGGAAACAATAGGCACATACCCTGCTCGGCAGCACCGTGCAGGCTGGCAGAGCTGCTAAGGCTGGGCTGTAATTATACAGTTAAAGGCCTTCAGCAGCAGTCACCAGTCCTGGACAACAACAGCAAGCAAGTAACACCTTGTAGGCCAGCTTCCCCTTAGGTGTTTTTATTCTGTGGTCATGAGTCATATGGGAGTACCTAGCAGGTAACATGTCACATAAGGTGTTGGGCCGGGAGACCAACAGAGCAGACAAAAACATCCTTCCCCTGGCTGCAATCTGGACCACCCTCAAGACACAAGGGAAGTTATCACCCCTATGGCAGTCACCAGGTAGCACATCTACCAGCACCACATCACAAGCGAGATGGCCCCATCTTCCTGTATCACAAGGCTGTATTTGGGAGAGAAAAGTGATTTCCTGTGATTTTGCTGAAGAAAGTTACAGCTCGGGACATCTTGGACAGAGCCAGAAGCCTTTCTGGTCCACAGGAGGGACATCAATGTCTTCCCACTAACTTCCCATTGCCATCCAAATCCTCTGTCCTGAGAGATATTACCCCTGGGAAATTCCTTGGGATTCTCTCTGTGTTTCCCATCCACAATCAGGAGTTAGAGAGCAACTGCAACACAAGACCGTAGCATTGAGTTGGATCTACAACTATTGCAGGTGAGCACAGTCATTGCTGAGAACAGGCAACTGAATGGGACATTGGTTATTTGGAAACAACACAATTCCCACACTTCTCCTGTTAACTAGCACTGTTCCAAAGGAGACTGTCACCAAACACCTGGAATACAAGGGTGCCTGGTCCTTGTTTCAGATACCCCAGTTTGCTCGGACACATATCCTGCAATCACTCAAGGAACGCAGGGTAAGACAAGCACGTTTTTACCCTGAGATCTTGGGGGCTGATCAAAAGGATGAAGCACAAAGCAGGCCTGAAGAGGGGCTCGAGCCCTCACAGTGAAGTACCATGGAACAGGAACTGCCCCTCTGTGCCTCCCCTCTTCGTCCCCACACCCCTCATCCTGCCCCACTGCTGGCTGCACAGTGCTTGTGTCTGCACTCTCCCTCTGGGAAAGGAGGGCTCCCACCCTTCTGCTCTGCCTTGTGCCAGCATCTTCTCCCTCTGTCTCCCTGCTCTGACTTCCCCTCCTTGCTCCATCCCCAGGGACACATAAGCCTCTTTGCCTTACACGCTTTCCTTTCCTCACTGCCATTTTCTGCTTCCCCACCAAGGCATTTCCCTTTCACTTCCCCAGTGAGAGCAGGCCTTTGCCTTCTCAGCTGGGGAGGCACCCATGGGTGCTCTCCACTTCCATACTCCCATGGAGCGTGCACCTCAGAAGGCCCATGAATGGTTCCCATCTCGCAAAGCAAAGCGCAAGGGCCACCAAAAGGCTCCTGCAGACAGCAGGGAAGGAGCTGTGGAACCCCAGTGATGCATCTTTCCCCTCCTCCCCTCGTGCATTACAAACCTTTTGTGAAAGCCAAGAATGAAAAGCTACATTAATGAAACACAATGAGCAGAGACATGACCTCAGCCCGGCAGCTCGGAGCACAAGGCAGTGTCTGGAGCCCACTATTGCTGCACCTATGGCACAGCCCTATGGGAGGCATATTGCAGGGCAGCTGGAGGAAAGGCAGAGTCCACACTGCATGTTTTTAGTGAATTTTGGTGAAAGAGAAACACTATATCCCCAATTTTCCAGCTTTCTTATGGGACATGTAAGGGTTTGACTGGGAAGGGTTCACGTAGCCACTGGAGCTGTGTGAAACATCCACGTTGCACTCAGTAAACTCTTGTTTCCCTTTCAGAACAAATAAAACCACATTGGGACCCAAAGTTGCTCTTTCCTATACAAAGTCCTCACTTTGACTGATCCCAGCTCAACTCAAGGCCTCCCTCCAGCTTTGCCCCAGCAAGCCTGGGATCCCCGGAGCGACACGGAGGCAACGCGAGGAGCCATGCAAAGCCTTCATCCCTCTGCCAACAGCAAGGACTCCTTGCAGGCAGAAGCAGACACATGAAGGGTGAGCTCAGCTCTGGGTGTGCTCACAGCAAGCACCCAAACTTTGCCCCAAGCACGAACCCCGAACACCAATGGTCAGAACAAACACTCCTGTGCGGGGTGACAGCAAAGGCAGGGAGGTGATTCCTGCAGGCGAGGGAGTGTATCCACCTCGGAACTGCTCCTGTGTGCAGAGGAATGATGAAACATGTCACCATTGCAGACAGACGTGCGCATAGCGATGTCTAATTCAGATCGCTGCTAATTACTCTGGCGAGTACTTGAGGTGCCTTAGAAAGCCAACACCCGCTGAAGAGGCACGATGCTTCCTGGAGTGATGCTCTGCCACTAATTGCAGCTCGAGTGTTTCGGCTTGTGCTTACCTTTCTCCCTGAGAAGGGGGTTACAACTTCTTTTGACCCTGGGCACCCACAAGGATCAACTATCATCTATCATCAACTTCGTAATGAAAACCCTAAGTAGATTTAGCACAGTTCCACACTGAGCTATGTACAGAACTGCTTTTGGGGTATGGGCTTACACCCAGTTGTGCTATTGTCTGACAGTGAATTCATTCAGAAACTGAAAGGAAAGTATAATGTGAACCATGCCCTAGGCAAGGAAGCGGGAGGATGCTAGCTCTGCACCTCTGACCATGCAGAGGGCCTCCAAACGAGACAAAGACAAAAAGTAAGACAAGAAGCAATGGTGGATGGGCAAGGGAAGAGTGAAATACAGCTAAATACCTTTCCCATGCTGATTCCAGCCCATCGTGGCATCAGGGATCTGAGGGATGTGAGGGCCACTCTGAGCCAGGGCTGCCTGGGCTCCCAGGGCACTGTTCATCCCGCTCAGCTGCCTCTGTATTCCAGCCACTGTGAATGGAGAATGGCCAGGAATGCCAGCTCTCTTGGACCCTCCTAAAGGGACACAGCACAGACATTGCTCCTGCAGCACAGGCAGCCTCCAAAAGGGCCAGGGCCCTGGGGCATTGCTATTGATGCATATTTGCAATTAGGTTGGAGCAGTTCATGCAAAGAGCTCAGGAAAGGGCTGTGGAACGACCCCACTGCTTTCTAATTGGCATCTTAGCACTGCAGCACTGCTCCTCAGCACACGGACTGGCAATGGCAAAAGGCCCAAGGCAAGACACTCCACACTGGAAGCAGAGGTGCTGTTATCACTGCAACCACCTTGCCTCAACACACATCTGTGCTGCAGAAGACACTGAGTCAGCGCGATAGGGGATGAAGGCGCTCCTCCCCAGCTGAGCATCAACCTCGTTGGCAACTCCGGGTTTCACCTTTTACTTCACCCCATCCTGGTGTGAGGCTCCCCGTTCCCAACCTCATGTGAGCAGGAACCTGCAGCAGATCCAGCTGCTCTTCCTGCTCCTGCACGGTATTCCTCATGCACCGGCGGCACTGCTGCTGTCACTGTTGTGCTTTCTCCCCAAAGCTGCCTCCTACTGCTGTCAGTCCCCCGCCAGCTGCAGGGTGGGGTGTGTAAAGAACAGGGCTCAGCTCTGGAAATAACCCATGGTTTTGGCTCAGGGATGATTGGCAGGAGTTCAGACTGATAAAGCAATCGGCATTTCAGCTGCGTTTCTACCCCACGCGAAGGCTGTATCCTCTCACATTGCTCATGTGTTTGTTTTCAGACTTTTCTTCCCCCAAAATAACAGGGAATTAATTTTCCCCCCTCGGGTTTTCTTTCTATTTTCGGTGTTGGTTATGGTTTGGGTTTAGAGCATCTCAGCATTACCTGTGGGAATAGGGATTGCATCTTGGGCCTTGGAAAGCGGATGGGTGCAAGTAAGCACGGATGAGAGGATACCCTCATTCAAACATCATGCTACACAGGGAATATTTTTATCACCATTATGGTAAAGACTTTGGAAATAAAACAAAGGTCTTTGCTCCCTGTGCTGGGACTTAGTTCTGTGTCCATGTGGCAGGAAAGGCTAAGTCCCAGCACTGGGGGCAAAGACCTTTGTTTCCTTGCTCATATAGAAAAAGAAAGTGCACATGCAAAGAGCACTGAGGGCGAGATCTGGCTGCCCATGCAGGGGCCCTCTGTGAAGATGGCAGGACCATGCTCTAACAGAATCAGTTGAGTGGATACCTGCAGGTGGACTTCAGAGCCATGGCACGGTCAGGAAACCCACTGGTTGGCCTTGGAGAACGGAGGAGCCTTTGGCTGCAGCTGGAGAAGGGCTTCTTGGCCTTTGACAGAGCCTTCCCTCGAAGCTCCCCATGGTCTGGCTGCTTTTCTAGAGGAAAAGATGCTGCAGGTGCGCCTAAAGCTGGAAGCTGAAGGTTGGGAGCAGGATGGGTCCTTAATGACAGTCACGGTGACACTCGCCTCCGCACAGAAACCAGGAAGTTTCTCTTCTCAAGCACACCAAGGTCTCGAGGAGGAAATGATTGCAAAAACATTTACTGAGTCTATTGCTGATAACGACATCTATTTTTCCACTGAGGTAATCTCCCTCTCTTCTGCAGTTCAGCTGGGGTGATGGCTGTCAACACTCCCGTCATCAGCATAGAAAGGAGTGTCCAAAGTCCTGCAGGTACTTGGAGAGGCAGCAGTGGGACATCGGCTCTGCTTCCTGCCCAGGAGCATCAATGGTGCCCAGCAGGTGCCATCAGCACCCAGGGATATTGAACCAGCGGGTTTCCTACTCCTGGATCTGCTGAGTTTCCAAGTAGTTTTCTATTTGAAATAGAAATGCTCATGTGAAGAGGAGCTGAGCAGAGCAACGAGGCTGCCCATGCAGGGTGAAGAGGGAAACATCATCCCATTATTGCTGCTGTTGGGAAGCATGGAATCAACCAGGTTGGAAAAGCCCTTTAAGCTCATCCAGTCCAACCATTCCCCAGCACTGCCAAGGCCACCACTGACCCATGGCACTGAGGCCTCGTCCCCATGCTGTGTGAA